>CABHPH010157375.1:9403-31451 GCA_902168325.1 Peromyscus nudipes | reverse complement strand
GCCATACAGTTTGTAAGCAATATAAGTCTCTGTGTTTACTTGGTTGGGTCTGAGCGGCTGTGGGACTGGCAGGTGAGAGAGATTTGTCCTGACTGTGGGCCAGGCAGGAAAACTCTAGCTACAGCCCAGTACCTGTGGAGGCCAGGAGAGGGCATCAGATCCCCAGGAGTGGAGTTATAGATGGTGGTGGACCACCATATGGGTGCTCAGAACTGAACCCTGATTCTTTGAAAGAGCAGCAAGTGCTCTTAAGCATTGAGCCATCTTTTCAGCCCCCCCCACAAACATATTTTTGATAGATAAGTGCTATAATATTTCCTCCAGACTTTAGAGCTTTAAGATTGGGTAGAAAGGGAGGCTGAAGAGATGGCTTAGCAGTTAAGAACACTGGCTCCTCTTCTCAAGGACCCGGGTTCATTTCCCAGCACCCACATTGCAGCTCACACCTGTCTGTAACTCCAGCTCCAGTGTACCTGACACCCTCATGCAGGCAAAATACCAATGTACATAAAATTATTTTTCAGAAGATTGGGTAGAAAGGATGAAAAAGAATTCACCATTCTATACCACTGTTTAGCAAGAACCCACAGAGGCATATGTTCTGAGAACAGAGGACAATACAAGCAAAAGACTGGTCTCCTACCTTACAAGATGTACCCCACAGCCAGAAGGCTGCAGAGTATCTGTCTTTTTTCTTTTTTGAGCTGAGTACCAAACCCAGGGCCTGCGCTAGCTAGACAAGCGCTCTACCACTGAGCTAAATCCCCAGCCCCTGCTGCTAAGTATCTGTGAGGCATGAGGGCACCAGAGGACACAAACGTCAGTGTCACACGCATCTCCCATTATCCACAAATGCTGTATGTAAGTCTTCGAGGACCCACCCAGCCATTTAGTTTGCTTGTGTTTTTGTCTTTGCTGAGTGAACTCTATGGATCTGCTTCTAGACATGAAAAGTATTCTATTGAAAGCAGAGCTCAGAAGCCAAGTGCTCCCTCATTCTTACCAATTCCCCATCAACAACACTGCTGCTACCCAACTCGGCCAGTTGCCTCTCAGCCTCTCACGCATTCAATGCCCTCCCAGAGGATGAGGGAGGAGATCCGACCTGCCTCCCAGCACAGGCATCCTGAGGCAGGGGCATGAGAAGGCTTGAGGGTAGGGTGAGTAGGCTCCAGGAGGACCGTGAGTGGGTACTGACAAGTTGCTGTAGCCACAGCTCCCAATCTGGCCAGCTGGGAGTGAGCTGGCCACTCCCTGCTTGCAGGCACATCTTGCTGGTCCGTGGCCCAGACCCCAAGGCACCAAAACTCTGCCTGTAAAAAAAGCCAGAGGCACTTACCAGGCTCCAGTATGCTGTACACAGACCTAGTTAAACGAGAGCCGATGCCAACAGTCCTTTTTGCTGACCACACATTAAAAGCAAGAGCCTTACAGTATTAGCACAATGTGTCATTTTCTGTCAAATAACCGCTCTCCCTCCCTGTCTCTGTAAACACTTTTAGACAATAGCACCTGCATCGCTGCCATGTTTTTACACACTTCAGTGACCGAGAACTATTCAGGGTCTGGACAGACTCAACAAAAGTCCCTCCCATCATCTGCTGAAGGCCTGGAAACACGGAAAGAAGGCAAGAGACAAGAGAAGAGACACACTGGTTGGGTTCAGGAGACAGGCCCGCTCCGTGGGTTTCCAGCAGAGGAATTCTTCCCAGCAGGCTCCATCATTCCCACTGCTGGTAGGGAAAACGTTAGTCATTCACGTTTATCCAAACTGTGCAGGGCTTGTTGACACAAGCCTTCGGAGCTGTCCTAGTAGGAGGAGGGCATTGGGAAGGTCTCCCGGGTCTTCCTCTGCAAGGCGGGCCAGTAGCCTAGACTGGCTGTCCCTTCTGCCTCACGCAAAGAAAAGTTAGAACAGTTTCCTGGGGAGGATGATTGCCAGTCCCCAAGTCCCCTCCTGGGAGAACCCCCCAGTACAGTCATCTCAGCCCCTAGGTGAGTATCACTTGGCCTTGCTCAGGTCTCTCTCCTATGGGCTGAATGCCCTTCCCCCATCTGTGTACTGGGGATATTCTAAAATGCCACGAAGAGTCTGTACTTGTGCCAGGGGTGGAGGTGGGGGCTGGGGGAGGGGTTGTAATCAAATGCATCACCTGGAAAAGGTACAGGTTCACTTCACAGAGTACTTGACCTCTGCTGAGTAACCAACAGTCAAATAGCAAGCCGAAGAGATACCAGCCTCCATCTGCTGGTCTCCTAATGGTGCTGGTGAGCTCTGCGCATGGGTTTGACCAACACAAGCAGAAACATATGGACTGTCCCGAAGCCAATACCACTGACCACTACTGCTGTCACCACTGAGGGGATATCCAGATATGTGGAAGCCTTATCTGCAAGGTGAGGCATTAGTGGACACCCTGCCAGCAAGTACAAGAGGGACTATGAGAGAGTCAGGAGTTTCCCTGTGTGAGCTTAGGGGGTTGGGCAATATAGACCACCTGCCACATTTACCAATTTTTCTGACACAGACAAACCTGTTGACAGCCTCAAATGTGCCCAGTCTTTCCTGCCACCCCTGCCCCATAGCCATCCTGTATTGACACAAGAGCCAATTTTTTTTTTCTTTACTTCTTCTACTCAAACCCAGGTTCCCATGATATACATCCTCACAGAAGCTCAGCTCCAGTATGATGATGATGATTCCAGCTTCCCTGGTTACCCTGTTCCCAACAGAACTGTTTCTATAATAATCCACATACACAGGACTCTCAGCTTCTAGCCCAGTACACTAAAGACGTGCATTAAAATGTTCATGTCCCTTCCCCTTCTCATTTTCAGGCTCCTTACACTTGGGCTCAGGTCACAGTAGGAGATGTTGACGGCCCGTTCCTTCTCTTTGCCATTCCTCATTTAGCTGGCCCTCTTCACTTGCTGGAGTGAGGTGCTGAGGGAAAACATGGTTCACAGTTCCAGACCTTTTTTATTCCTATGGCTGACCCTAGACTGAAGGCCAATGGGACTGCCCTGGGGATAGGAAGGAACCAACAATCACAACCTGCCCTGCCCCCTCATTTTCTAGAAAACCGCTGGATTTCTCTCGTCAGAGCTGATGCTTCACAAAGAGGCTAAAAGAGGGTAATGCCTGACTCGTAGTTGGTTTACAAAATCCTGAAAAGGCAAATTAGGACAGTGTAATACTGGTCTTGAGACCTATGAAGGCCAGAGTTCCTGGAACAATGCACAGACTTGGTAATTACTTGTTGACTGAATGAAAGTAGAAACACATTAGGGGACACCCTGATGGGATGCTGGTCAGGGAAGTGTAAATGGCCAGAGAGGTCAGCAAGTGGATAGTCTGCTTCCAGTTCACTGCTGGCCAGCTCTCTTGATTCATCCTCACATTTGTCTTTCATCAGTCCCTCTGATGTTCATCTGTGACATGTTTCACTGTCGGCTTGGCATCCGCTGAAATGGTCATAAAGTCATGAGAGCAAGAAACGGGAAAGGCAAGTCCGAGTGGGGAAAGCTGCTGTTCAGCCATCTTCACCGAGCACTGTTCCTCCCTGTGGCTCCAGGACCCTAATTCCTTTGTCACCACCAGTGGGGTGCAGATAAGGCCAGTGAGACGGAGTCCTCCAAAGATGACTAGGCAACGATTAAGAGTGGTTTTTCTCAGGCCTGAGTTTAGCAGGACATGGAGAACTGGAAGATAGGATCACCTTCCAAACCTCAAGCTATTTACAACTGGCAATAAATATAGGGGGACAAAAGAAGTAGCAAGCATAAGAATGATGCTTTGAGAGATGGGGATGGAGCCCAGTGGTGGAACATCTGCCCAGCAAGAGCGGAGACCTGGGTTTGGTCCCCAGCATCACTAAACAAACAAACAAATATATTTTGTGTTTATGTAACATTTTTACAGTTTTCAGAGTGCCTTGATGTACCTTAATTCAGCTGTCACATCAACACTGTGAGATGGACCAGACAACTGATCTTCGTTTTTGGACTGAGAAACTAAACTGTATGGTGTAGAGACATCACTGCTTCCTGACTCATCCGAGCATGAACCAGAATATCTCAGCGTACTTCCTGCTAGCTGTACAACCCATCCTCTCCTTACTCCCTGTGGTGGCTTGAAAGAAAATGGCCCCCAAAGGGAACGGCACTATGGTGTGGCCTTGTTGGAGTAGATGTGGTCTTATTGGAGGAAGTGTATCACTGTGGAGGTGGGCTTTGAGGTCTCATATATGCTCAAGCCACTCCCAGTGAGACAGATCACTTGCCTGTTAGGTTGTTGCCTGAGTCAAGATGTAGAACTCTCAGCCGGGCGGTGGTGGCGTACACCTTTAATCCCAGCACTCTGGAGGCAGAGGCAGGCGGATCTCTGTGAGTTCGAGGCCAGCCTGGGCTACCAAGTGAGTTCCAGGAAAGGCGCAAAGCTACACAGAGAAACCCTGTCTCGAAAAGCCAAAAAAAAAAAAAAGATGGAAAACGATGTAGAACTCTCAGCTCCTTCTCTATCACCCTCTATCACCATGTCTGTCTGCATGCTGCCTTGCTTCCCACCGTGATAATAATGGACTAAACCTCTGAACTGTAAGCGAGCCACAGTTAAATGTTTTCCTTTATAAGAGTTGCCGTGGTCATGGTGTCTCTTCACAGCAATAGAAACCCGAAGTAAGACACTCCCTAAACCCAAATCCCACATGCCTCTCCCTCTATTAAAAATCACACGGCTCACAGCGGTCCATGTGCACACTCGGATTTAATTGCCATGCCTAACTGTGGTCTGCTACGCCCAGCCTCCTTCACTAACTCTTTATGGACTGTGGTGACCAAGATGTTTGCACCAATTTGTTCCAAGAGGGAAACTTGTCAGAACATTCGCTTCCTACAGCCTCGGGTCCTTGAAATACCAGCCACCCAAATCCACATGTGGTTTACCATAATGCCCAGCATCATTATAGTTTCTCAACTAAATAGCCCAGGATTATACAAGTCTACAGGGATAGATATATTCAAACCTGACACAGCTGGCTTGCCAACAAACTTATAAAACTCTAGCCATTGTGGGAAACCTTAAATAGTTTCAGTCTTTATGGTGATTATATCAAATAAGACAGGTTACAGGAAAGCAGTTTTGCAAGCCGTAAATGTTACATAAAATTTAGTTACTGCTCTTCCTTTTCCTACATGTACATAATCCACTTTGTCAATTACCTGTGGAAAATCATTCATTGCAGCTTCCCAGGTGACTCATCACGCTTCTTGTTGGCTGGGTCTTTTCCCAGATGGCATGAATCAGATGAGTTGACTCAGGGTTCTAGTTTAAACACCATGGGCTTTGCACAGATATGGATTTTGGACAGATATCCCTGGCAGGAGAACCCCCGGGAGCCGAGGTTCACAAGGAACCAAGAAGCCTCCTGGGTTAAGCCCACACTACAGGAAAGAGGAAGGAGTCTTAGCCTGCCAACCCTGAGGTAACGCCTTACAAGTAGATGGGAAGGGAGGGATGTGTAGTCCTTTATGCTTAATGCTTAGATTTTTCTCCCTGCCAAACTCTCATGTGAACCAAATGGAAAATGGGAAGGGAGAAAAGGGCTAGAAAAAAAAATGAAACATTTTTCAAACCTCATTAGGATTTATAGGCAACAAAGTGCACTGTCCCTATTTGGTTCATTCAGGCTATTGTCACAGAAACAGAACGGGTGTATGGTTTAAGTGCTGTTTGTCCTCCAAGCTTCCACACATTGGGTGCTGGGTATGAGGAAGAACGAGATAAAATATAGAGTTTTCAAGACCCTGAACCCACAGATGGACACTAGCTGTACTACACACCCAGTGTTTATGTCTGCTCAATAATGATAAGTTTAAGTCTAAACCCAATGGGTGATGGGAAAAGAGGCCTCCAAGAGTTCTCCTTTCCCTCTGCCATGTGAGGACACCATTAGGAGTCAGCTACCTGTGGAGTTTGAAGCAGGCTCTCATCAAACACTTCAGATCCAGACTTTCAAGAGCTGTGACCAGGAGCAAGAGAGCAAGACACCCGGTCTACTGGGTTCTTGTTAGTGCACCCCAGATGGACTAAGACAAGCTGGGCCCTAGATAAATAACACCTCTAAGTTAACAGCTGTTGAGCAGTGAACTTCACCTTGCTAATTATGCTGCTTTTCTATGCCCCTCTTTGACATCTGTGCTGGCTGGTTTTGTATCAACTTGACACAAGCTGGAGTTATCTGAAAGGAAGGAGACTCAATTGAGAACACGCCTCCATAAGATGCCACTGTAGGGCATAACTTAATTAGTGACTGATGAGGGAAGGCCCGGCCCATTGTGAGTGGTACTATGCCTGGGCTGGTCATCCTGGGTTCTACAAGAAAGCAGGCTGAGCAAGCCAGTAAGCGGCACCCCTCCATGGCCTCTGCATCAGCTCCTGCCTCCAGGTTCCTGCCCAGTTTGAGTTTCTATCCTGGTTTCCTTCAATGATGGACTACAATGTGGAAGTGTAAGCCAAACAAACCCTTTCCTCCCCAACTTGCTTTTGGTCATGGTGTTTTGTCTCAACAATAGTAATCCTAACTAAGACAACATCATAAGAAAATGATAATCATTTAGGGAATGAACTCAAATTTTATATTGTTTAAAATCTGCACAATTCAAGCATAAGTCTGATCAAAGATAGTGACAATTTCTGCTTATTTATTAAAGTGCAAAAAACCTTGTTTACAACTACTGAGTTTACCACTTTAAATTTGTGATTTTGTTTTTGAGACAAGGTTGCATTATGCACCCAGACTGGCCTGGAACTCACTATATAAAGCAGGCTGCCCTCAAATTTGTGATCCTCCTGCCTCCACCCATTTTTCCAGTGCTTGGATCACAAGTGTGTGCTGCCACATCTGATTTGGGTGCATATTCCCTGGCAAATTGTTTTATTGAGGTGATTCATATTTCTCTACATTTTGTGCACACAATAAGACTGTATTTTGATTGCACTGTTGCAAAGACATAGATGTTTATGAAGATTGGTTTTCCTAAGTCTTCCCTTACCTGCTCTTCATCTTTGACTCTTTCTCTACATGGGTCCCTGGCAATTAGCACTTAAATGACTTTGAATCCCTCATGAAAATAATGACCTTAATAAAAATCTTCCCCAGGTCTACATCACAAACTCCACATCCCTCCACCAGTCTCTGACTTGACCAGATCATTCTAGGAGTAAGTTTTTTTTTTTTTTTTTGCATCTGTCTTCTTCCCCTTTCCCCCCATTACTTTCTCAACCACTGCAGTGTGGGTTTGCCCCATGCCCCTGATTCTTCACAGAACTGGCTTTGTCCAAAGCTCTAATAATTTCGGTGTGGCCATACCTATAGTCCTCCGAAAACACAGTGGTTCCTCTTTTTCTGGTCTTCCTTATGCTTTGTCTTTCTGACCAGTCTCTGTTCGCTTCTTTCTCTCACCCCCCTTCCATGTTTCTCAAACTCAGGGCTGCAAGCAAGCTAGGCAAACACCCTACAATGGAGCTACTTCCCCAGCCCCCCAGTTCCCTTTGAAGATTCCTGTCTACCCGGCCTTTCTGTGTTGAGCATTTCAGGACTTTGTATTAGGTACTCTGTCTCCACATGTAATGTTTACTGGAACACCTCATTCACACCACAGCCTCAGTCACTCCTAACACGGAGATGATACCAAAAAGCCCTCCTTCACCCTGACATCTCTCCTGTGTTATGCACATCCAGAGTGCCATCTTCACACCTCTTCCCAGACACCCTGGATTGCCATAAAGATAAACAACCATTTTCATCTTCCCTATCCCACATGCATTTAAAACTTTTCTTATTATCCAGGTGGCTGATCCACACAGGAAGACTAAAACCATTTTCCAGGGTGTTCTTCAAGAATTTCAGTAGTGTGTGCGATCTCAAGATAGTCTCAAAGGATGGAGGCCAAACTGGAGGCCCAGATGTAGGCCAAGTGAGTAGCAAACATGTGTTCTCACTGATTCCTCTAGAGTGGGAAAAACCTAGAAAGACTTTAGTCAAGGTATCTGGGCCAAAAGACAGCCATATTCCTTCTTCCTCTAATGGCAGAGAGAACTATCCAGAAACAAAGTGAGGCTCCTTTTCTGCCCTTCCATGTTTACTCCCCTCTTCCTCCAGCCTTTGATCAGGAGGCAAATATTGCCACTCTGTGGCAAGGTGGAGGTACTGCAGCTCCTTTATTTAGCAAGCTCCTTAAAACCTGCCTGCCCTTCCAAGAATACTATCTTAAGAAGGACCCCCCCCATTTGATACGATTTTTTTTAAGTTTCAGTTCTCTTTATTTTGAAAAAAGTTGAAGTTCCCAAAGTCAGTGTTTTTAAAAATATTTTGGATATTTTTATGTTTAGCAATATAAATATACATTATTTAGAACCATCAAATGCTAATAGTTATACATGTCTGTCTTAATGGTTTAAAACTTAGTGCTATTATAGTGCTAAGTGTCCAGTGGCTTAAAGTGTAGGGGAAAGAAACAGCTGACACTGTAGGAGAACAGTTTGTTGTTATTTTGTTATTTTTAACTCAAGGCTGTTAGTATTCTGTGAGCTAGACTACTGTCCTGGTTTGATCCACCCCGATTCACCAAGAGTGTCAGCGAGCAGAGGCAGCTTCTGCTCTCCAAAGTCCTCAACCTTAGCAAAGGGCTCTCCGGGTCTGTCCTTGCGGCAGCCAGTAGCTTTCCTTGCCTCTGAGGGCAAAATGACAAGAGAAACATTTAGCTATGTCACAGAGCTCTGCCCCACGAGCTGGGAGAAGACTGGCAGTACCGAAACATCAGGTGCAGAGAGGCTGAGCAGTGGCGATGTCAGAAACAGGATTGGGAACCCAGGAGGCAGAGGCAGGGGTATGAGAAACTCAAGGTCACCCTTGGCTACATGAGGTGTTCGAGGCCAAGGTGGGCTATATGGGGTCCTGTCTCAAACGCCCAATAAAGATTAACAAACCAGCAAAGGTCACATGCTGCTGCTGATGCACAGAGAGGAGGTGTCTTGCGGTCCTCTTATTAACAGCTCTCATGACTGCATGTGAAGGGAGCCTATGTCATCTGTAAGAAAACCGCATTTCGGAGACGGTATGGAGATCACACACACTAAGGAAACTGTGGACATGACACAGACTCGGTTTCCCTGCCATCAAAGCTCATGCTGTCCTCTATACAGGGCCACTTTCTAGCGGTCTTTACTTTGTCCTCTTGCCTGGCCTTTGGCCAAGAATTTATACGTTTGGAAGATGCTCCTACTCAGCTGTTTTCAAGGTACCTGCAAAGAAGTACTTAAGCTAAATAGAAACAAAGAAATAAATAACTTGCTAAAAGATAACACCACCAATAAGTGATAGAGTTAGCATTTAAATTAGGGAGCTTTTATAACAGTTTTTACTAATAACAACCACATTAAATATATCTTGAAATTTACACAAGAATATGTGTACTGTGGGTGTTCTTTATAAACCTGGGGGGAGCACCTTTAAATGATTCTTTCTGATGCTGTTAGAGAATGGAAGGAGCTACTCCGCATGGCACCAGTTAGCTCTCTGAGCACACAACACAGACAGATGGATGAGTTGAAACCATGACATAGTCACGTGAGTAAGAAGTAGACCATCCAATTAAAACCCAGGATGGACTGGGAAGAACTCAGGATTTGTGTTTAGTTCTTTTTTTTTCTCACTATCTTTGGACTATTTCCTGTCAGGTTTCACCTCAGCTATAAGAGGCAGAATTCTAAAATGGCTTCAAGATTCTTATCTGCTGAGCATGCAAGAGTCTGCCCTTGCACACGGTGGAGACTGGCGATAACTGGGCTATCATCTTAGGTAACAAAGGTGGTAAGAAAGTCACTCCCATGATTCTGTTGCATTGCCCTTATCAGACTAAAGGGGCTTATCCTAGAGAAGTAAAATACTACAAAGAACGTTCTTGCTCAGAATATTCTGCATATTGTGAGATGGCATGCTACTCGAGGGTAGCCTCTAAGAGCCCAGAGGGGCCCAGCTGACAGCCATCAAGCAAAAGGGAACTTCAGTTGGCAGCCACATAGAAACAAAGTCACCATAATGAGAGTAAAAGATCCCACACCAGCTTGGTTGCATTGCTGGTCAACACTGAATTTAGCTTGGTGTGACTCTGAATGGAGTGAGACAGCCAATGCTGTGACCAGAGGTAACTGACAGGGGAAACCAATGACCTGGCTAATGCTGTGGTAATTCACTGTAGAGCCACTGTCAATGGAAGTACAAGTCAACAGCCATCCCTTAGGGGAGAGTCGAGTTCACTAGACAGCTCATTACTTCAAGGATAATGATGGGAACTCGTTAACTCCGATTTATGGTAACCCATGCTCCTTCATTCCTCTTTGCCTTTTCATCACACTTCCCTGAGGATTTCCTATGCCAACTTCAAAACCCAGGGCAAATGTTACTTCTGAGAAGCATTTCCTTATAGGCTCCCCCCATTCCTGACCAGTCTCCTCTCTTTGTTCCATGGAAGCAGTGTGTATCAGGATACACTGTAATGACCTTTTGCCAGTTCCCTTCTCCCAGCTAGCTTGGGTCATTTGGTCCAGAGCTGCCCCAGCATCCTGCAGAATGGCAGGCTCATAGAGGATGACACATAGTTGGATGCTGAGTGAAGAGAATGGGGTTCTGCATAAACAAGGCTAGGGCAGCAGGAAGAACCTTTTCCATGACAGCAGCAGAGCGATTAGCCGTGCGCTTCACTGGCAGAGAAAGGGCAGATATTTACCATCTCAAAACCAAAGCATTCAATAAACAGGAACAGGTGGCTGGTGCCGTGAAGGCTTTAGATTCTCCCTAATCGAAGAATGGCAAGGAGTCCTATCTGACTTATCTTGCTGCAAGTCATTTGCTGAAGTTACATGCTTGCACATTCAAATGATTTGGGTTAATCTCCTCCTGAACTCAAATGTCAATCAAAATACACAGCAATTTCAATGGCTCAAAGTGATGGGCAACAAGGCAGAAATGAGAGTCATATATTAATGCTATTCACAGCATGCACAGACCTCTGGAGCAGACAGCATTGTAAGCTAATCACCACTGGGAAAAGTACACATCATCTATCCATCAGAAACAGCACTTTGCCAGATGTGGCTTTTGAGAGAATCCAACGTGAGAATTCATATTTTTCTACGAGATCCATTGCCCACTCCCAAGGGGAAGACTCTTTTTATATATAAGTAAACAGCAAATAAATGAAATACAACTTCCAACTTGAAGTTTTATAAGAACATTACCAGGAACTTGGGAAACTGGAAAAATTCACCAGAGAGGTAGTCTTGCCATCCTCATGGATGTGCCATGTATGTACCACCATGCAGAACACAAAGGGTTAATAGGGCCGGGGATACAGCTTAGCCCACAGAGTGCTTGCTTGGTATGTGGCCCACAGCCCCAGCTTCCCTCCTCAGCTTCTCAGGAAGTTGAGCTCCCATCCCCCAAATCTTAGCACTTGGGAGGTAAAGGCAAGAGGATCAGGAGCTCAAGGTCATCCTTGACTACATAGGGAGTTCAAGGTGAGCCTGGTCTACATGAGACAGCCAAGACAACAATACCACCACCACCCCCAAGCAAAACAAAAAAAACCCTGGTAAATGGAGGCACTAGCCTCAGAAATATAATGGAAACATTGTCAGTTAGGTACAGTGCATACCTTCAATACTCTGTGGCCCAACAAGATTCATGGCCTGGTGAGCGGGGTATTCCACACGTGGCCTGGCAATGCCCAGCTGCTCCATAACGCCATGGAGCAGCCTCTGGATGTCTGTTTCAGAGACCCGATCAGGAGTCCGAGGACTATAAGCGAATGCTGGATTCCAGTTGAACATCAACCAAACCAAAAGGCCAGACAGCAGGACAGAGACCATCCTTAGGGCCATTTTTAACCTGCAGAAGAAAGGACCAAGTCTATAACTTGGCCAAAATTGGCAACTGTAGTAACACTACTGTGGTGATATAATCATGAATCACAAGTTGAGGCTGAGGAACCACCCTGAAAGGAGCCTACAGTGAAAAATTCTAGAGGTTTGCGTTCATGTCAAGTGTCCAAGGCAGGTAGGAAACCCCTGTGGGAAAGCAGTAAAGAGACCAAAGTGTCTAGGGTAAGCAAGTCCCTCTAACTTGCTACCTGAGACGTCTAAGCTAGAATAATGGTTCTCACACCCGTGGTCTGTTTTCCTTGCAATCTAAGTACTTTCCGTTTTGAGAAAAGGAGGGTGGTATTTTGAGTTTTCCCAATTTAAAGGAAGGAGGAGTTAGGGGGATTTAAACAGTAAAAATTAAACACCCCCCCACACACACACACACAGAGTGAGAGAGAGAGAGAAAGTTCTGGAGTGGTGGCAAAGAGTGTTTAACTCAGCAGACAAGCAATAGGAGAAGATCCTGAGCAGCAGTACTGTGCAGCTCAGATGCTGCCCTGCCATGTGGGAGGTGACATGAAAGACACTTGCTTCACTGTGCACCACCTAGGTGATGCTGGGCAAGTACCCCAGCCTCCTCTTCTGCAGAATGAGAATAGTAACAACCTGTCTTACAGAGTTATTGTTAGGATAAAGATCAAAATCATGTAAAGGAGCACGGAGCAATGCCAGGTGCACAGTGAAGCCCTGTGCTTCTGTTTCCCATGTTGGTAGCATCGGTTCACAGTTCTAGAAGTTGAGATCTGCGGAGGCGGCAGGGAGGAGAGGGAAGACAGTGAAATGGAGTGGGGGTGGGGGGTTGGGGAGGCGGGGATATGTAGGCTGTCAATCTGCCCTACATGTTGCTGTCCACGGACATGCCTGCAGAGCAAGGAAACAGTATTTACACAGCGTCCTTGGAAGCTGCTTGTTTTGAATGGGTGCTTTAGGCAACAGCCAGATAAACCTTTTTGAGCATTCACAGGGGTAGGGATTGAAACTGTGGGGAACAAGCCAAGCATCGTTCCTAAAACCGAAATAGATATTCGTTTCAGCTAATGTCTTTTTTTTTTTTCTGCAGCGAAAAGCCTTTCCTGGCCTTGCTCATCATAGGGCCGAGGACGGCTGTTTTAACAGCATAATCTACAGCTGTGATGAAAGGGCCAGATGCGGGCACCAGGCTCCATTATCTCCATCTTTCTCCATGAACTCCGAATACAGGATGTTTTCTTGACTGGCCAGCCAACTGATGAACTACCCAATCGCCGCTCTCGGAACTCTTCCTCCCACCCCTTATTTATAGCCAACCCTTGTAATCCCCGCACCCATCCTTTGTCTGACCCCAGCCTCAAGTTCAAGGATTTCTGGAGGGCATCCTTCCCTACCTTATGAACCCAAGTACTCCCGCGTTCTGCCGGCTGTGTAGCCTGGCTGCTTCACTGCGGAACTCACCGTAGGGCCGCGGGCGAGCTTGTTGCAATCTGGCCCAAAGCAGGGAACTGACGAGCTGGATAGCTCCTGCGTCACCTCCCTCAGCATCCTAGCTCCACCCAGGCCCCGCCCCTAGCAGGTGGAAGAGGCCTTCCCAGAGTTCCTGAAAGGCATTCCAGACGCTTGCATCTCTGGCCTGGAGCCTGCACTCCAACCCTGGCATTCTGAGTGTCTCTTCACTCTAAGACTTCTCCAGTGCTCCCTTTCTGCATCAACCCCTACGAGCGTCATTTACCGTCTTTATCAGTCTCAAGCAGCTAACTAAATGTAGACCACCACTAGATAGCACACCTTTAATTTTACCATCTTCTAGAACGATTTTTAAATTAGCATGCAAACGGTTTCCTACTGACATGTTCATAAACCTCTTTTCTTATATCTTTTCCTTATCCCCTCGCTTAAGCTTTCCCTTTCATAGTCCAATCCAGTCTCATGACCTACACTCACACAGTCGGGTAGAAAACTTAAAAGACCCATCTATGAGAGAAAACGTGCATTTGTCCTGAATGTGGCAATGGCTGGGGTGTCTAGGAAAAATCCAAGTCCTCAGGGGTCCTGGTGACAGTGCCACCTCTACTATACCTTTCCTTTAACCCCTCAGGGTACCTGGAGATTCTGCTTCTGAAGTTCACCAGGAGAAACCATACTTCCAGGACATGCAGAACTTGCCCAAGCAAACCTGGAATTTATTATATTTTGTGGTGCCAGTGATGGGACCCAGATTCCTAACCCTGAAAGAAACAAAGTAGACACCACAAAGCCCATCAAACAACTAGGACTGAGTCCTTTGGGGAAACTTCTGGGAAATAGTAAGTTCCATGATGAGGTTAGAATTCAGCTCTCGTCTTGCTGCAGCTTGGAGCAGCAAACCCATTAGCATTTTAATACAAGAGAGGCAGGGAGACTTGTGAGAGGGCTTTCTGTGGAAAGCCAGGCAGCCTTCCCAGTGGTTTTTCTTCCCTGGATGCTTTTGGTTTCAATCAACATGACAAATAGCCCGCTGGCTCCAGGTTCAAAGCTTATGATGGTACGCAATGTTTATTACTAATGCAATGTTTATTACTAATGCAATGTTTATTACTAATGAATATTGTTCATCCTCAAGTTTTCTTCAAAATCGGTCAGTTATATTCAACCTAAGATTGGAAAAATGGGTTACTACATTTTGCTGGCCATGTAGTCGCCTGAAACATACCAAAAATGTCTATAATTCACACTGTGCTGTAATTTAGACAGGGTATGTAAGCCTTCATTCTGCTGACAAAGTGCTGAGAGAAAGAAAAGAAGTTTTATTTACAACTGCTGAGATTTCAGTACATGATTGTTGGTTCCACTAGTTTATGAACACACAGTGAGTTGGGACAAACAGTAGAACACGCAAGGTGTACTGCTCAAAGGCACAGCCCCAGGGACCTACTTCCTCCTCAAAGTTCGACATCAAAACAGTGCCACCAGCTAGGTACCAAGCTCTCAGCAAGAGCCTGTGGGTCACAACTCACATTCCAGCTCAAATACAAGACTTTTCCCAGGCTGGTCTCAAATGATCTTCACTTACCTCGGCCTCCGGAGGAGCCCTGACTACAGGCACGTACCAGTACACTTGTCTTATTTAAAATAAGGCATGACTCATATATATCCTATACTTGATGATTCTCAAAATCATAAAGTTCTCAGTGACCATAGGATGTTGCCCCCAGGAACCTAACTTTACTTCTTTGTGTATTAAAATCTGCTCATTTCTTATAAAAGAACACATATTAGGTTTTTATACTTAAAAATGATAATTCTTGAAGTTACTGTACACACCACTTTTAACTTTGGAAAGCACAAATGTATACTATTTGATCATATAGTCCATGAAATTAGTAACAATCTGCATTTCGTATAAAAAAATGAATACAAAGATGAAACCACATTTTAAAGCTTTTCCGACTCCCAAATATGAAATGATCTGGAATCTTAAGTGTAGAGGATTTTGTAGAATTTTTCATTTTTAAAATTGAGATAAGAGCTCCATATCCCACGTCTCCATCTCTTGAGTGCTAGTTTTACAGGCATACTCCAGGCACTAGACACAGTAACATCAGAGAGGAATTCCTAGTATATGCTGCTGAGGTTCAAAATGTTTCAAATTTGTTTTTGTTTTTCGAGACAGGGTTTCTCTGTGTAGCTTTGCGACTGTCCTGGATCTCACTCTGTAGACCAGGCTGGCCTTGAACTCAGAGATCCACATGGCTCTGCCTCCCCAGTGTTGGGATTAAAGGCGTGTGCCACCGCCGCCCGGCATGTTTCAAATTTTGAAGCACTTCAGCTTGATGTTTTAAGGATACTCAGTGAAGCCTATGAAAATATTCCAAAATCTGAGATATTTCTCTTCTTACCAATTTTAGGTAAAGGATCCACAACCTATTCCAGCTATACCTAAAATGCATGGCTAGTCTGTTTTGATCAGATAAATATGAAGTTTAAGACTAGAGAGCTTTCATTTTTATGTAAACCAAATACTAGTTCTGGGGAAGGATTACTAAGGAACATAGGAAATAACCTTGAAATAAACAGAAATCTTGGGGCAGAAGAGATGGTCTGTGGTTATAAGAGCACTTCTAGCACTTATTGCTCTTGTACAGGACCTATGTTTGGCTCTCAGCCCTACACAGAGGATCCGGGTTCAGTTCCCAAAATCTACATAGAGGATCACAACCATCCAGGGTATCCAACCCCCTCTTATCTCAGAGGAGAACAGGCACACGTGTGTTATATTTACCTGGGTTTACATACATAGATGCAGCCAAAACACTCACACATATAAAATAAATCTAAAAAATAGCCACACATCTTTAAGTAGACTCTGGTAAAGCAAACTCAAGGACTTGAAGTTCCTCTTGCACAAAAACACACACTAATAGTGTGTACAATGCTTTGCACCTGAAACACAACACTCTGAGGCAAGATGTTTTCCAGAAGTTATTTTTAATGTGTACGCTAAATAAATAAGATTTAAACAGAGGATAAGACTATCAGATATTTATCCAAGTAAAATGTACAGAGGTACATTAGCAATTCAAATTCTAAAATCAACCACCTTCATAGGAAAAAAAACCTTGATTAAAAATTTCAAGCTCAATTATTCCGCCTTAAAAATTTCATTTTCATATTGGACAAAATAGATCAAAGTTATCTTTAAAAATAAAGTATGGCTTAAAATTAATCAATTACTTCAACACCATAATGTATGAATGCAACTTAGTTATCATTCTGATTTAATCACTGTCCTTAATTCAAGACTCAAGTGAAACCTTGTATACATCTACAGGAGACATTGACTATATTCCTCTGCCCCAAACAGGAATAAGTACTAGCAGACCTCTGAGGAGTTAGGTCAAGATAACAGACATGAATATAACTCAAGACATAAGATTGGCAGGGCTACCCATTCCCTTAACTGGTAGATTTGTAATGGACTTGGAGGAATGACCGAAACCAAGCACAACTTCCTATCAGGCATGCAAAACAAAAACCTGCTCCTCTTTTAAATAAATCTAGCCAACAGGTTTTTTTTTTTTTAAAGTTAATTATAATCTTTGCTTCGAGAAATCACAATGAAGTTTAAATGCTTCAGTAATAAAGAAAAACAAAGCAGCTCCACGTGCAAGTATGAAAATCCAAATTGTTCCAGCCAGCAGTGAGACTGCTTCAGAGAAAAGCTGCTTAACAAGCATCCTTAGCCACACACTAGCACACAATTACGCTGCAAACCATCCCACCAACTGCTAACTTTATTTACACTGATGACAAGTAAGACATTTGTCAGTTACAAGTCTACAGGCTTACTTGTTGGTAGGAGCTGAGTCTTTCCAATAGGATTTTTGGGAGAACCCTTGTACCAGACCCTTTCTTTTTCTGATGGTTTCCTAAGAACTCTGTTTTTTATTCCGGGAGGAAAGGCTATATTATTATTTACAATAAATTTTAATCTATCATGATTAGTGAGATCATCCAAGGGAAACTTAATTTGGCCATCAGATTTGTTCTCTTGTTTACAAAGTCTAGTAGTTCCAAGAGAAGCATGCACAGGATCTGGATGTCTCTTAATTTTTGAGAAAGGTTTAGAAGTTAATTCAACACTTGATTTTGAAATTGCATCATTTGACTTATCACACGACGTAGACTTCTGTGCTTCGGGACCTAATTTAGTACATGAAACAGAGGAATCTTTCGATGTACTTTCTACACATGAGGGAAGAGCACCATCACAGCTCACTGATTTTACCAGAGGAGAAGCTGCATCACCAAAGAATGCCAACTTCTGCCTCACAGGCTGCCTGCCATACTCCAACAAAGAATTAATTCTTCTGACAGACTGACGGACAGGAGTACGCTGAAATTTCAGAGGTGACTTCACTTTTGTTCTGTTTGCTTCATTTAGAGAAAGTTTATTAAACCACTGTATGTGATCAGAAACCTTGCCATGCTCCGTCATTTGTAAACCTCCAGGAACCGCATTATCACATTTTCCTACCGGTGACCGCTGCTTAGCCAGTCTCTGGGGCTGAGATTTTGAAGGGACTAGCACACTGCATGCACTCTGCTCTAAAGAAGAGTGAGCATCATCTTCCCCAGCGGCTTCACACGCCATGGAGTTCTCCTCCACCACAGTCTCATTCCCCACTGACTGAGCATTTAGTTGGTTCCTTGGGGACTGTGGTCCCTTCGTTTGCTCCTGACTGGGGAATTCTTGCAGGATCAAGTCAGCTTTTGGCACTTCTGACTGGATGTCTTCTTCATGTTGCCCCTTCATCTGAGTTGAGTAAGAGTCTACGCTTGCTTCTCTGCCCAATGTTGGACTTGGGCACGATGAGAAATCTCTTTCTGGAACACAGTCCCCATCATCGCCCTTTGGTTCTCTCACAGTCCCATCGCTGGCTTCACTTTCTTCCCCTGTGTTTGTGACTGAGGACTGCCCATGATGCATCAGTGTAGGAAGATCACTCCCAGACTCGGAAAACGCTTTCTGAATCTTTAGCAAGGTCTCCGAGGTCAGGTTACTTTCATCTCCACTAAGGGAACTCCCCAGCACACTGCTGTCAGGTTGACTGTGCAAGGTGGAAGGTCTGAGTTCACAGGACACAAGTGGTGAGTTGTCAACAGTATTGTCGGGCTCCAAAGAAAAGCTCTTCACCTCAAGATTGCTCATTACTGGAGAAGCTCCGCTTGCACCCATGTCTTGAAAACTTGAATTACTGGGTTCTGTCCAAGACATCCTGGAACCTGCTCCATCCAGTCCATCTGGAGTTAGTAAGTGTTCCTCAGATTTCCTCATCTTTTCTGCATCTAGAATAAACCAGTTGATGCTTTAAATACTTCATGTCTTAACTAGTTTAAATATAATCCAAACATATGATAAGTGAAGGTATTGAGCATTATTTCCAAAACATAGAAATGTCCAGTGTGGACATTTACAAGCATCCTCCAATTGTTGGCAGAAAACTACACTGCCAAGTCAAATATTTTCACCATTCAAATGAGAACTTTAAACTTCTGGAGCACAAAATAATATATTTTATCTTAAAGAAACTAAAACTAAAATTTTGGGTAAAATTCTACAGTATTGTGTAAATGTACCTTTCTTTAGCAATCTTTCATCAATATCTGGGCTAAAAAGCAGGCCTGTTTTTACAGATTCAATCCTATTTTTTAGACTCTGTTGATTCGCTAGTCGTCGACCAACATTTTCATATCTATTGATGACAGAACATCCATTCTGTACAGAAAAGAAAATTTGAAAATGGTTTAGTTAAGCAAATCCAGTTAATTAAAAAATTAAAACCAATTAAGTATTAAAATCAGCAACTTAAAAAGGCTTATATAATTGAAGGATAACTTTGTAAGAAAAACAAATATTCTTGTCTGCTTGCAAAATGATAAACATTAGGTGATATTCTATAAAGTAAAATAAAAACAGCATAACATATTCAGTATTAAAAAGCATAAATTCTTGTATTGTTCCTGTGCCTGTTTACAAATTATATGTCTGTGGGGGCGGGGTGGTAAAAATGTTGCCCTCGTAGTATTTAGATTCGATGATGAGATTTAGATGGAAACAGTACATTAGATCACATCAATATAGTACGGGGTCAAAGGTGATATGGAGAACAGTAAGATAGTAAGGAGGACATGGCTGGTGATGGGGGGAGAATAATTTCACACAGCGTGATGAGAAGATAAAGGCAAGAACAACAGAAGACTTGTGTGCAACAGCATTTTAGGGAGAAGTTAGCAGTGCAGCCTCTGCAGCTGGGGAGAGTCAGGAAGAAAGCAGAGTGAGGAGGCGGAGTGCCAGGGGCAGAGCTCAGAGATGTGCTCTGGGAACAGATCGTATGGAGCATGCAGGTTAATGTAGGAGGCTGGGGTTTCAATCAGAATAGAAGTATCACTGGAGGATTCAGAACAGAGCAATATGACAACTTGGTTTTTTAGAAGACTGTTTTTTGGGGAAACTATTGCAGAAAGGGAAGAAGCAGGCAGACCCGCTAGTTATCCAGGAGAAAGGACAATTGGAGGTAGCTAAGAGCAGAAATTAAGCAGGCTTCTCGAACAGACAAGATGTGGCCCATGAGATGTGAGTGAGGACCAAGAACGTGCACAGTCTAGCCCGAGTTGTTGGAAGAGCATGCTGCACAACTGAAATGGGAGACAGCAGGGAGAAGAGGGCTTGGTTGTAGGGACAGCTGCAGCAAGGAACGTGTGGACAATAGGTTTTGTCTAAACAGACATCCAAGAAGGAATAAGCAGAAACCAGAGTTCAGTGCCACAGGACGTGTTTAGCACAATAAAAGACAAACACTCCCCAAATCTAAACCAAATCAAACGACAAAAAACAACAAAAAACCCTGCTTAGGAGAGTTATTCTCTCATCCACAGAGAACTTAATGTGGATGTCTTAGAAAAAATGTTGGATATTGTTACAAAGGAATTTGAAAATAGGAAAGTAAACAAAAGAGGAGAAAGGGGTCTGGAGCCAAATGTTGCCCACAGGAGGGGAGAGCAAGGCCTATTAGTTGACAATGCTTGACTGCTTGATTAAGAATACTGAATTCACAGGCAACCTTGTTTTGTTTTGTTGGTTTGTTTTTTGAGACAGGGTCTCACTATGTATCTCTGACTAGCCCAGAACTCATTCTGTACACCAGGCTAGGCTAGCCTTGACCTCATAGAGATCCATCTGCCTTCAAAGTTCTGAGGTTAAAGGAGTGCACCCCACCCCTTGATGGGAGCAGTTCTATGGAGTCCTGAGATGAAATGTTGATAGAGAGCAGTAGTGCATGGTTCATTAGGAAGGCAACCGTGAGAGGGTGTTTTAAGTCTACAATTTTATGTTACTATGATGTGTTATGCTAACAGATTAATAAAGCCATAAGCCACTACAATGTTCTTAATAGTGAATAAGAAATGCCTATAATAATAGATAGGCACAGCTCTGCAGTTATATATGATGGCATTTCCAGAGATTATTAGAAAAGGGTTCTGGCCCAATGAATGAATGAATCCATTAATGATTCACAATCTGACAGCATTCCTGGGAAGTGGTAAAAGATGGGAGCTGGAGGGAAGGATGTGTGCTTAGATCTGGATGGTACCCACCCCCACCCCCACCCCAGCCCCTTTCTGAATTCCTTTTGTCTGTTTCCCAGCTGCCATGACATGAAGGGCTCTACCTGCCACATTCTCCCCACCAAGATGAGCTGACACTTCTAAAAACACCAACCAAAGGGATTGCTCCTTTGTGCAGCTTGTTGGGTATTCTGTCTCAAGGACAAGACACTTACTGAGTCTCTGTTTTTTCCCAGGCTAAATTTCAGGCGAAGAGATCTTCGGACCATTTCTTTACGACTGACTTTAGGAGAGAAGCAGCCTGCTTTTCCTGACTCTACCCTAAAGAGTACAAATTTAAAACATCAGTTTCTGGCATAAATATCAGAAATTCTTGCAAGATAAAAATCTACTAAGTCAAAAGAAATCATATTATTAATACCTAAATAATTTTAAAATGACTGAAACTTTAACTATTACATATAAATGCATATCTGTATATGAAAATGATTTATCATCCTTAGTCACTTATAAACTGGATCATTAGAACAGACTACTTGTAAAAACTAACAAAACTTAAAATTATACAATCAACATAGACCAGGATTTTTTATCAAGGACAGTGAATTCAATTTATTTTTTTTGCTTCTTTTGTGATGGTATATGAAGGGCCTATAATGAATAAGAACATATAGACTGAAGGGATTGAAAACTATGATTAAACTATAACTTTTGGTAAAATGACAGCACACACCACTGCTCAGCCAGTGAGAAGACACGTCTTGGACAGATTACCTGTGAACTTTTTTGCTCGCAATTCTTTTACTTCGCCTTAGGTCTGTACTGACCAAGTGGTTTCCACTCATGGCGATGGGAGAGAGTGAACTCTGCGATGACCCGTCCGGGCTCGTATCAAAGTGAACTATAAAAAGAAGGGCAGGTAATGCGTCACACACATTTACTTTTCAAAGTATAAAGCTGCAGCAAGTAGGTTTGAGTTTAATT
>CABHPH010157374.1:15836-26174 GCA_902168325.1 Peromyscus nudipes | reverse complement strand
TCAGGCAACTTCCAGTAGTGGGACTGGGACACCAACCCAGCCACAAAGCCTCCAATGTATCTAGGCCTGCAAGATGTGCTGGGGCAATGGAGGCACAGTGGGGCAATGTGAGAGTGGCTAACCAATGACTGATCTAAATTGAGAGGATGCCATGAGAGGGAGTCCAGGCCCAACACTACCTGGATTAACAGGAACTGGAGGCTGAATAGCCCAGAGACCTATAGCCCAAAGACCTAGAATAAATAGTTTAAACAAATCAATAAAATGATTCCTAATGATATTCTGCTATACTCATAGATCAGTGCCCAGCCCAATTGTCATCAGAGAGTCTTCCTCCAGCAGCTGCTGGGACCAGATACAGAGACTCACAGGCAAACACTAGGCAGACAGAGAGCCCAAATTGGAGATTCCCCATCCTGTGCTGGTCTCGGAGCTTGGGGCATGCCGCAGAAGAAGGGGAGGAAGAATTCTAGGAACCAGAAGGGTAGAGGCCAGCAGGAGAATATGGCCCACAGAATCAACTATGCAGCCCTCATAGGGGTTCACAGAGACTGAAGCGGCAATCACGGAGCATGCATGTGTCTCTGCTAAGTCCTCTGTATATGTTATGGTTGTTAGCTTGGTGTTTTGGGGGACTCCTAACAGTGGAAGTGGGGGTGTCTCTGATTCTTTCCCCTACTCGTGGGACCCTTTTCCTCTAACTGAGTGAGTCATGCAGTAAACTTTTTTATCTAAATATCATTACTTCCAAGTGTTCATTGCAAAGAGTCATTGGTTTGGTTCGAGGCCCCTGGTCTCTGCTATACTATCTACACTGGGCCCTCACTGGGACTCTCCCTGGACATCCTATTACTGCCCTGAGTCATGGAGACCCTGTAACCCTGGATCTGCAGGACTGCTTTGCTGTGGGATGGTCTGTATGTCAAACATGTTGCTTATTGGTCAATGAATAAAACACTGATTGGCCAGTGGTCAGGCAGGAAGAAGTATAGGCAGGACAAGGAGGAGAGAATTCTGGGAAGTGGAAGGCTGAGCCGGAGACATTGCCAGCCACCACCATGACAAACAGCATGTGAAGATGCCGGTAAGCCACAAGCCATGTGGCAAGGTATAGATTTATAAAAATGGATTAATTTAAGATATAAGAACAGTTAGCAAGAAGCCTGCCACGGCCATACAGTTTGTAAGCAATATAAGTCTCTGTGTTTACTTGGTTGGGTCTGAGCGGCTGTGGGACTGGCGGGTGACAGAGATTTGTCCTGACTGTGGGCCCGGCAGGAAAACTCTAGCTACACTGCTTCCCGCCACCAGTGCTCCAGAAGATCACAGATGGGGTGGATGTTGGGGTGGGACAAATCATAACCCTGGTTCTGAGCCTGGGTAATAGCAGGATTGGTCAGCCAGCCAGCTCTCTCCTGTCCTCACCCATAGGGTGAGCTCTCCAGCATTCCCTTGCTAGTTCACTCCTTGCAGTGTTGAGCAAAGGACAGGACCAGTTCTCCTGCTTTCATGCCCTCAGGGTCAATATTCCCACATATGAACTGTCAGGGAGAGCTCTACTGTGCTGCCTGGGCGAGGTTCAAGGGCCAATCTCCTGAGTGCTGCCTCTGGTGAGAGGCAGGGACAACTCTCCCACTCTTATTACCTCAGGGCCAGCTCTCCCACCTGTCACAGGTGGTTAGGGGTAGAGGAATCTCTCCCCTACCCACACCACCATATGGCAGATGAGGGGCAGGGGCCGATCTCCCACTCTCATGTTCTTGCAGCTGGTTTACCCGCACCCCTGTCAATAGGGTCAGCTCTGCTGTGCTGTCCAAGTGATGTTCAGGGTCCACTTTCCTGAGTGCTGCAACTGGTAAGGGGAAGAGTCAGCTCCCTTGCCCACCACAGGTAGCAGGGTTGGGGGAGGGCATCTTTCCCTCACTCATACCATCTTGTGGCATTCAAGAGGGGCACTACCTGATCTCCCATTCTAATGACCTCAGAGTCAGCTCACCCATACCCCTGCAAACAGGGTCGGCTCTATTGTGCTGCCCAGATGAAGTGTAAGACTCTCTATCCTGAGTGCTTCAGCCGTGAGGGGCAGGATCAGTTCTCCCTAGTGTAACAGGCCGTGGGGGGGGGGGGGGGGGGGCAGAACCAACTCTGTACAGCCCTATCCTCTCAGCCTTTGGTGATAACAGAAGCCATAGACATCAACAGAGACTATGACTGCAACAGAGCCACAAATCCAGACATGGGACCCTAGCAGCAGCCCAGGCCCAGACATCACCATGGCAATTCAGTCCACTCCTCACCTCTTTTGCCTCTTCAGACATGCCTCTGTCCACAGGACATGAACCATTCTGTCTCTCCCTCTCATCCCATACATTTTCTCACTATTATAGTGCCTGCCTGCCTGGTGCAGCAAGGTGCCTGGTGGGCCTGCGTTTTCTCCTCAGAGCTGGGGCAGACTGCCCCAAGCCTGCATGTGGGTCTCCTTGTCCCATTCAGTCCTTCATGGCACTAGGCAGGACCATGCTTCCTCATCACAAAGAGATCAAAATAGTGACCAACTGCCCTGCACTGCTCCTGGTTGGTGCAGAGGTGATGCGGAGTCCTCTCCCAGGCCTAGAGCTAGAAATGGTAGGCTGCATTTGGTGGAGTCCCACCCTCCCCAGCCACATGGCTTGGGGCAAAGCTATTGCTCAGGATTTCATTCTTTATGCCTAAGTACTACCCTTCTGTGTATATACAATATTTTCTTCCTGTGTTCATGTGCTGATTGGACAACTGACACAATTAATGAATTGCAGCATGCTGGTTGAGTGGAAGAAGCCAAACATGGGAGGGTTTACACTGTGGCTTTATATTATTCCAGCCTCCTGAGAAATCTCAAGAGAAAACCATAGAACTCTAAATTGTTGTCACTCAAGTCAAGGGTGGGGGGCTGTTAAAGAAGCTCATGGAAATCTGGAGCAGAGGAAATTTTCAACCCATGACACAATCGTACTGCGTGGATATAAACAAGCATACATTTTCATTGAGCTCTGTGCCTATCTTTTCTGTACTTGTGTTCTAATATATTTAAAATTAACAGAGGGAAAGAAAAAAACAGACTTTAAAAATCATGAGATAAGTAACAGAACCATTATCATCCTGATAATAAAAAGTTACTCCTCCTCGGGGAGCCATGGATAAAGTGTGCGCCTGGGGCCAACAGCACAGCACTGCCTTGTTTTATAAACAAATGTGTCTTTTTAATAAAAAATAAGTTTTAGAAGGAAGAAAGGAAAGTGCCAAAATATGAAGAAAAAATGTGCTCTGAAAGCATCCCCTGGCATTATTAAATTAATGGACACTGATCTTACCATGGCCATTTCTTGATGTTGGTGAAGGCAATATTGACTGAAGAAAATAAAGGTACTAACTACACAGAATTCTTTCTAATAATTTGAAGATGACACAGAGATGAAACTCATGGCCATCTTGGTCTAAAAAAGGACTATGTTAGAAAACATACAGATTTTCCTTATAACCATGTGGCTAGATTATTATGAACAACAAATAATAATGTTTCAGAAAAGCATGTGGACCTGTGCAGTCTCCTTCCCTAACATCCAATACTAGAATCCTGCTGCTCCCTGTCCCAGCTGTACCTTTGAGATTCATATAAAGGAAGCTCTGTAGGCCTATGTCCATGAACAGGCAACTGTTTGGGTCAGAGAATGAGATTGACAGGCATGTCTGTCCTTTGGTTAAACCACAGGTTTATTGTCCAATGATACTACTTGGAAGAAGATCCTAGTTGATTGGCTTGATCTGTTTGGGAGGCATCCAGGCAGTTGGACCGGGTCCTGTGCTCAGTGCATGAATTGGCTGTTTGAAACCTGGGGCTTAGCAGAGACACTTGGCTCAGCCTGGGAGGAGGGGACTAGACCTGCCTGGACTGAGTCCACCAGGTTGATCTCAATCCTCGGGGGAGTCTTTGCCCTGGAGGAGATGGAAATGGGGGGTGGACGGGGGGGGGAGGGGCGGAAAGGGGGAGAACGGGGGAATCTATGGCTGATGTGTAAAGTTGAATTATATTGCAAAATAAAATAAAATAAATTCAAAAAAAAGATCCTGAATTAGTGCTGTGTAGAGAGCTTTCCTTCTTTGATATTGTGGTTTAAGTCTTTCTGTTTTCATCCGTAGCAAAATATATAACAGGATATAAGCTGAAAAGGAATCCACCCTGGCCATTTCCCAAGACCTTGCCTAAACAGTGTAATTCTGTATAACTACAGTGGAGGTGAATACCACCTCCATACTGGAATGTCAGGATGTCAGGACTCTCATTCCTGAATCTTTTCCTCACACGTCTGATTAGGAAAAGAAAGTAAAAAAGTCAGAAATTTGAAAGAATTCTCTTTCATTGCCAGTAGACTCTTACTGTGCAATGACATAAGCACCATTCCACCCACTATCGGGGTCGAGGAAACAGCTCTAAGGGTTTGTGTCAGGGCTGCAGGTGCCTGCTGCACACTGTGCATCTGTAGCACAGAAGTAAACAGCAGTGTCTGCAACCTGGGCAGCAGTGATGGACAGGGAACTGCTCTGCGTGGAGGTGTCGAGGGTCGCTCTTAGTCTTCCACTGCGTTTCTCTCTCTCATTTGAACGTATTAAGATTAGCATGGCAGGGCCTCTGCCTGACTGCTGTCCGTACCACTGTAGGACAGCTATGGATGTTTTGTAACTGCAGTTCACAGAGACGTTTTCACCCTCCTGGATGCTCAAGGCCCAAGCATTCTCTTCTCCTACTTGGCTGTTCACCCCTATGTAGAAACACAGGCCAGAGAACAGGAGTCAGTGGTTACTTTTTCGAACTGCATTTCCAGATTAATAAGAAGGCTTCATCTCACATGGATGTGGACTATGAACTTTGCTGTCCCTGTTACCCTCACCAGAAACCCAAACTCACTAGTCAGTTGCAGCCATAGTGTCACCATCCACACTCCCAGGAGTCTGTCCATTCTTCCCTTTGAAGAGCAGATCACAAGAGATGCAGCTCCAGCCTGATCACAGGTTGATTGGTTTCTGAGCATCTGCCTTGAAGAGTATCAGAAGCAAGTTCAAACACCTCCATCCCCACTCCCTCCTTAGTCTCCCCCCCCAACCATCTCACCTCCACCCTCCTCTCACCCATCTCTCTGCTTTAAAATCAAGAGAGTGTGAGGAAGGGGAGACATCTGGTGGTGGCCCCATCATCTTGCTAAGAGAGCATGGCCTGCAATGGTGCAGAGTGTGCACAGCTGAAACTACAAGGCTGTTCTACTCTCTGTGTTTATTAAGCTATTTTTAGATTCCTTCAGCAGCATAGGGAGACAGAAGGCAGAAAAAGAGACTAGAGCCTGGTCTCTACAGGGAAGGACAGACACTGCACTGTAGGAAGCGGGGTGTCTGTGTGGAGAAAGGATGACAGTGACTCTGTAAGGGTGGGGGAGGGGATTGTTTGCATCCATGAGCTAAAGCAGTTCTGCAGTCTCTTCTCCTAGATGTAGCCAAGAGCTCCAGGACAGTTCCAGATGCTAGGGCCACTGTCCATCATGCAGCTGCAGGATGATAGAGTGGCTGCCTTTCCAAATTCTTTTCTTCTCTGGTTATTTCTATTACTTTTGTTCTTCATCCTTTGCTCATCTTGGTATCTTATTGGTTTACTAAGATAATGGTTTATTGTTGAGCAATTTGTCTATTATTTCCAGAGATCTTCCTATTATTCTGACTTTCTTACCTGTGTGCAAAATTCCTTTAGAATCTCCTGTAATGCCGACTTGGATATCACAGATTGTTTCTGCTATACTTATATCTTTATAGCCTTTAATTTTGAAGGATGGTTTTCTAGATATGGTAATCTTAGTCAACAGCTATCGTTTCCTTTCAGAGCATGAACTGTCATTTTGATCTTTTGCCCTTTAGTGTTTCTTGCCTACTTGAGAAACTCAGTCCTTCTCTCTTGTGACCACCAGTTTATTTTCTTTTTTCTATAAACTTGGAATTTTGACAATCAAGGCATGAAGAAAGCTTCTGATCTATACCTTAATTTGGCTTTCCTATTTCTCTGAATAAACATGACCCTTAGCATCTTGAGAGCTACTGTGAAGATAAACCAGAGACTCTAAACCACAACTAAAGCAAGAACATGGGCAGAACTATGCACAGGATGGAAGGGAATTGATAGAGAATGATAACACTTCCTCCTGAGAATAGAGCCATGGAATCAGTGTGGCAGATCCCATCAGGAAGATGGGATCAATCTTCCTATGATCCAGCGTACCACTCCTGGGCATATACCCAAAGAATGTTCCATCCTACTAGAGAGACATTGCTCAACCATGTTCATTGCTGCTCTATTCATAATGGTCAGATATTGGAGGCAACCCAGAAGAATGGAGAACGGAAATGTGGTGCATTTATACAATGGAGTAACTACACTTGTCTGTGAGTAAAAGGATAAGATTTAGAACGTAGTAAGAAATTATGCTCATCTAGCAAAGTGATGGTAGTAAATTATTCTCTAAGGTCTATGTCTTTACCAGACCCAGGAAGCATGCTAGGTTTCCAGTACCAGGTGTGATTTCACTCGTGAGTGGACCTTAACTCAAATAGACAGCAACCTGTGAGTGCTACTTATTGTACCCTTATGAATGTTTTGCCATACTGGTAATTGTCATGGTTCATGGGTGTGACAGCTGGATAGGTCAGTTTATTGTTTCATCCCTTGTACCTTGGCAGATTGCATAGTATTTTCTGAAACTATGGAAGATAGACCACATGAAAGAGCTTTTCAGGTAAGATCCAGGTGGAATCATCCAAGTCATGTGTCCTAAGTGTGGGGTGTCTTCACAAAAGGGGCCTCCGCCCTGAGAGTCAATCAAGGGCTACATCAATACTCTATATTGTTTTGGGAGTCACTTAGACTAACTACCCTAATCAGTCATTCAAAAGGAGGTTCTTCATGCTTGGTGCTGTTGTTTTTGTTAGTCTATGGGTCTTGTGGGGAGCACTGTCAGCCCAAGTGGCTTAACTACCTTTAAGATAAAGATATGTTTATATACAAAGGAATATATACCTTATTCTTTTGTTGAGAATTACATGTTATCATATTAAGATAGGTATTGTCTTACTACTATATATCTTAAGATAAAATGTATTTCCTTAAGATATATGTATCTTAAAATATGTGTGTATGTTATAAATATATAACACATGTGCAATATAAAAATTGTAAAATATCTGCATATATAATTTTAGGTCATGTATAATTACACGCGCATGCGTGTGTGTTTGTGTGTGTGTGTGTGTGTGTGTGTGTGTGTGTGTGTGTGTAAAATATAACTACTTGAGCCATTATCAAACAACCCTGGTGATCAGCATTTCTAGTTCTTTATTGAACTAAGTTTTCATATCCTGAATAGTCCACATTATTTCATTAAGCCATTTATTTGTCTTTTCTTAGATCAATCAGGATTTCATTTCTGTCCACTACTAGCTTTTTAGGGAGTTTTTTGGTAATTCACAAATTCTTTTACCATCTTCATAGTTATTTTTGACTCAAGTTCGTCAGTTTCTCTAACTCGCTTTCATTGGGGACTACTAGAACATGTTGGGTTTTTGGAGAAGGGACATATTGTTTTGGATTTTATTATTATTATGTTTTTCCTATGGGATCTTCCATCTAGAGTTATGCTGTGGGCTGTATCTTTGGTATGTGACATTAGACCACTGATCATGAATCCTGAGCTGAAGCTGCAAGGTGATGGATTGGAGGGGTTGAGAAGGGGCAGAGCTATACTAGAGCTGGATCAATCTTGCTGAGTGAGGCCATGGGGATTGAGACCTTGCAGACATGGTTCCTGGGGGAAAGATGATAGACTTGTGTGGGGTCTGACTCTTTTATAGTGAGTCCAACCCAATGGACTGGGGCCCTGGCGGAAAAGGTCCTGTAGTATGAGCAGAAAGATACACCAGGAACTTTGAATTACTATCAAAAGAGTTAGCATTCCCAAAAGTGATCTGCTTGACCTCTTCATGAAGGTTAGAAAATATATTTATTTATGGACATTAATTACTACTTCTTTTGACACACATAAACAAGTCTGGACATACTTCACTAGTGAGAACTTCTGTGATATTAGTGCTGAACACCCAGATGACTAGTGAGTATATGAAGAATCTTATAGTTACAGCAGAGAGAGTAAAGGGAAGATAGTTTTTACCAGTCCATTGGCCACCACAGTAACCTTTAACTGCTGTAGGATGGTCTGTATGTCAAATTACTCTGATTGGTCAATAAATAAAACACTGATTGGCCAGTGGCTAGGCAGGAAGTATAGGCGGGACTAACAGAGAGGAGAAAAGAAAGAACAGGAAGGCAGAAGGAGTCACTGCCAGCCAGAAAAAGCAGCATGTGAAGATGCCGGTAAGCCACGAGCCACGTGGCAAGGTATAGATTTATGGAAATGGATTAATTTAAGATATAAGAACAGTTAGTAAGAAGCCTGCCACGGCCATACAGTTTGCAAGCAATATAAGTCTCTGTGTTTACTTGGTTGGGTCTGAGCGGCTGTGGGACTGGCGGGTGACACAGATTTGTCCTGACTGTGGGCAAGGCAGGAAAACTCTAGCTACATTTAATTATATGTTTTTAAAATAAAATCTCTCAAGGGAGGTTTCCTGTCTTTCTAAGAGACACAATTTCACAGCAACTTTTCTGGTCCTCTGGCTCCTTCAATCTTTCCACTCTCTCTTCCTTGCTGCTCCCTGAGCCTTCAGTGAAGAAGTTATGTTCTAAATGTATCAATTGGAGCTGAGCACCTCTCTTGTTCTCTGTATCTAAACAAGACATGAAGAAGTCCAGCACCAGTAGACTTGCTAATATGGAAATGGGAAATCGCATGAGACTCTACCCATAGAGAAACAACTACAGGCAGCTGAGAAGTGCTGAGAGTGGGAAATCGTCCTCCACAGGAATGAACCCCTAATTCATTATCAAGGCCAAATGACCATCCCTGAAATTATATACCTATACATAACTCCAAAAAGATTGATCGGATTGTATTAATGTATTTAGATAGATGTGTGCCTGCGGCATGCGCATGTGTATGCGTGAATGCATGCATGTGTGTGTGTGTGTCTGTGTGTGTGTGTGTCTGTCTGTCTGTCTGTCTATCTGTCTGTGTTTCAGTGTGTCTGTGTCTGTGTTTGTCTGTTTGTGTAATAATGACAGATGAAAAGAGACCATAATTTTAAGGGAGCAAAGGGACATCCATGACAGGGGTTTGAGGAAGGAAAAGGAAGGGGGAAGTGGTGTGATTATATTTAATTTTTAAAAGAAAATAAATAAATTCAATATAAAAGAAAATATCAAATATCCTATAAAATGTCTCCTAGGGTCTTATTTTAATTCCCTGGGACCTTTCTGGCTTGCTTTGGTTTGAAGTAAAATTTAAAATGTGCTCATAATTTCCTGATTTTAGAGCTAATTTATATGTTCTCATCTCTTTTAGTTATACCTGCTTTTACTTTTTGAGGTTTCTCCATTTGAATACTTGCATTAGGGTTTGACTCAGCCCTTCTGTTCACAGCTGCTAAGGAGAGTTTAGTTATGTGAGAGAAGCCTGGGACTCTGAGTAGATGTAATTTTTAAACAGCTGTCCATGAGCACAGGAAGGCTAATGTAAGTGTGGATGGAAAGTTCCAAGAGCATCTTAGTATACTGTGGAACCAAGCAGAGAACACACAGTAGGTCAGGGAAGAATAAGGAGAAGAGGAAAAGGACAAAGAAGAGTCAATTGGTGTTTGTTTGTTTGCCTCCTAAATCATGTATTCTATAGATAATTTTGAACTGATTACAGTGGACCATTCACAAGTCTATATGCTAAGAATAAAGCTGCTATGAATGGAAGACCTTGACATCTTAGAATTTTTATTCTAATTGGTGAAATTGACAATGAACACACGGACACACAAATGCACTGCATAGTTCAATTTTATGAGTCTCAACATCAGAGAGATGAGCAGAGTGCTGTAATAGAGTAAGTAGAATAAGGGAGAGCGATGATAGAGCAAGAGGGTATGATAGAGTAAGTGGGAGCTATGGCAGTAGGGGAAGGACTGTGGTAGAGATGGAGGAGGGCTATGTTAATGGAACAAAGGAGATGTGATATTTTAGAATGAGGGTTATAATGTAGATAGAGGTGGGGTATGATAGAATAAGTGGTGGGCTATGCTAGCGTAGGAAGGGCTGTGATAGAGTAACAGGGGCATTATAATAGAGTAACAGGAGGACTATGATAGAGTAACAGGAGGACTATGATA
>CABHPH010157374.1:0-15826 GCA_902168325.1 Peromyscus nudipes | reverse complement strand
TAACAGGAGGACTATGATAGAGTAACAGGAGGACTATGATAGAGTAAGGGGCATGCAACTTTGCATGGGAAGACCAGCAGAATCTGTGGGTTTCCTCACAGAAGTGACACCTGAGCTGAGACTTGAAGATGGTCAAGAGTCTGGTTTACCAAGTTTTGGACAGAGAGTGTTTCCTATTCAGAAAGTCTAGGACCACATCTGGGAGGTTCAGCAAGTCAAAAAAAGACCTGCATTTGCTGCTGCAGAGAGCACCTTTCCCCCACAAAAAGCTGATGTTGACAGTTCAGCCTGTACGAACCCTGAAGTACATTCTGTATCACAGTCTGAACTTTGTGTTGTATTCTAGAAGGAACAGAAAGTCATTTAAACACGTTGGGAGAGTGTAGATGGCATCTGGTTTATGGTGCGCGTATTTTATGTGATAGGATATTAAGTTGTATGCTTGCCCTCCCACAAGCACTGAAACTGCTTCTGAGGCTCTTTAGAGAACCAGCTGCCCTGTAACTGCTTGGAGTTCTCAAAAGTTCCACCCTTGCTTCTCAAACTCTTGTGTTTGAGTGTCAGCCTGATCTAATTAACAGCAAAGGAGCGGAAGAACCATTGTTGTTCTCTGCACTTGTGCTACAGGCCTGGCTCTGTCCTTCCTTCTTTCTCTTCCTTCTCTATAGGAATCCTAGGACTGGGGACACTGGGCTCTCCTGTCACCTCTCCCTCCTTACTTTCAGAAAACATTATGCAGAAGCCCTGTTTCCAGGCATGTCCTCTCCCCTGCAAATATAAAATATAGAGAGTTCTACCAGAGAGCTATGGAAGAAAATGTGGAGGACAGATCTCATCTCCTACAACATGCAGACAACCTCCTTAGCCACAGGCTTTACTGGGGGATCTCATGCTTTGCATGAGCCACTTTTGCATCAGATTTTGGTTTAGTCCCAGTAAAGAGTTGAGCATGGAAGACTCTACTTCTTGTTCTTCTGCTGTGGCTATTCGTATGATTTTTGTGCCAACTAAAGAAATGGAGAGGCACACAGCACAGAGAAACGAAAGAGATCCCAGAGGCAGAAGCTCAGCATTAGGCCCCTGTGCTGAGATCATGCTCAGCTCCCCCTGTAGTTTCTACCACTGTGTCACCCAGAGCACAGTAGTACACAGCTGAGTCTGACTCTTGGACCATGGCTTTCTGCAAGTGGAAGGAGGTGGATTCTTTATCATATGTAGCTTCAAAACCTCGGCTGCTTTCCTTGTTGTTGGCTGTTGTGACTTTCAAAAGCAGCTCTGGACCTTCTCCAGGATATTGGACATACCAGAAAAGAGTCGGGTATGCTGTGGCTGAATAAGTGCAGTTTATAAATAAGAAGTCATCTTCTGAGAGAGTCACTTGACCTTGTTTCTGAGTCACTGAGTCTCCATGCATCCTCCCTGGAGGAAGAAGAGGATATCTGTGTCACATTAAGGAGAAAGCTCTTAGATGGTTAAATATTTTTCTGACATCATAGAAGAAAGAGTGCAAACTTTAAGTCAGTTCACTTACCAAGCATGAACAGCAGCATCGCAGTCACTAAAGCTGGGAAAGTGTTCATCTTTAGTGTCACCAAAGAAATGTGATTGACTCTACACATGAAGAAATGATGAAATGACATCAAATGATGAACCTAGGAAGCTTATAATTTACAAAGATAATGATCTTGTGTCAAGAACTCCTCCCCCTGGTGGACAGAGACTAAACTATGGTCTCTTCCATACCTCCCAGAAGTCAGAGTGTGCTCTCATCCTTGGAATCATTCATAAGGCACATGTCAACTTTAAGTGCCCCTTATAAATATAAAGGATATAAGCAATGGTCATTAATGTATTCAATGTTGTCATCCTTAGGAGTCAACCTGACATGAAAGCTTTATAGTAGAGCAACTGATGGGTTCTCTGTTTTGGTTTTTACCATAGGATAAATTAGAGACAAGAAGTTGATTTTACCAGTTCATATTCACTGATTTGAATTTGTATTAAGATATTATGTGAGCCTAAAATGATAGCTCAGCACTTGGAAGCACTTGTTGCTCTGACAGAAGCCCCAGGTTTGGTTCTCAGAACATACATAGTGGTTCTCAACCATTTGTAACTCCAGTTCTGACCTCCATGGGCACCAGGCACACACATGTTACCTAAACACAAAAGCAGGCAAAACACCCATAAATAAAATAAATAAATCTTTAAATTTTCTTACAGTTATTATAAAATGGAGTAATTACAAACTGGCCCGGGGAATGTGTAATCATTAAAATCTGCTCTTTTTACCTTCTAGAAATTTGAAATAATGGGTTTATGTTGCCCATTTACTTAGAAGGTCATTGGTGTCTTGAAACAAGGCTTGAAGATAAATGTACAGAACAACCAAACAAAGGAAGCAGTTGTGAATGGCATGCAGGACTCACATGTTGTGCCATGCTCTATATCAAATGTAGGCTATGACCATTTTCCTAACTCTTCAGTAAATGTCATTGTGACCAGTGGTACATGCTTTTAGGACTCACAAAGCTGACTATCATTTGGAATTGGGGTGACATATTTGACCCTTCCTTGCGGACCTGACAAGGGCATTTCAAGCAGCTAGCTCACATAAGTGTCTTCAGAAAAGCTCCTTATTTCAACAGTTAAAGCTTCTACTCATGAGTCTGGTTTTCATGGCTTCCATGTTTCTGTGGGAGTTCCTTCTGTCCTTTAATTTGGTCTTGGTAATATTTTACCATTGACAGAATTTGTCATCTCACAAATTCTGTCACTTTTGTCCACATCACATCTGTTTCCTAATTCTTATTGTTTTTAACCTATAAATGTAACCTGTAAATACCAGCCTTTGGCTCAGAACCTTTGTCTTTTACTGTTCAAGGTAATGAATGTTGAGCCCATCTGGGCTATCCTCACTTACAACTTCTGAAGTTGCTTCAGAATGTGTGATTCATACGATTTCCCTATATAAGATGTAGAATCATTTCTCAAATCAATATTTTCTTTCTTCATTCTTTTTTATTTTTACAATTTCACAGCCTTAGACTTTTGTACAGAATGACACACTGCATATGTACCTCCTCCTACAAAGCAGGCCTCAATCCCAGGAGAAAGTGGTTGGTCACCCCTACAAATCGTCAGGTCACTACTGCACCAGTGGGCACACCTTACTTGTCAGGTTAGTCATTTAGAACACTGGGCCACAGCACACAGCATGGTTTTGAAACAAAATATCAGCAACTCCCGTAAGAATCTGTTATACAGAGCTTTTGGATTGCCATACACATGGACATGCTAGAATCAGCTCACACAGAAAGGAGATGAAAGCTTACCCTTTACTTCAGATGTTGCTCTCTGAACCTACTCCTCAAACTGTTCATTTTGCACTGTTTATTTAAACCAATATATCATAGTACACAATACATGCTTAATATACACAATAACTATGAATTAAAAAAACATTAAACATCAATCAACAATGTAATCTAAACTTCCTTGGTCATTTTGACCTACTCATATGTATTTTTAATATCTGTATGTTAGTTTCTACTCTCAAACAATGTTACAAATGTTGTCCTAGAATGTCTGACATAGCAAAAAGGGTGCCACTCCAGCCCTGGTGTCAGGTTTGAAGACAGGCTGCAGGTGCCTGGGGAGCAGTGTGTATCTGCTATACAGAAGTAGATGGCTGAGTCTCCAGGCTGAGTGGCTGTGATGTGCAGGGAAAGGTGTTTGGCTTTCTTATCCAATAGAAGGGTGATTCTTTGGTTCTGCTTTGTTTCCGCATTTGACCGGATGTCAATGATGAACTGAGGATGCTTCCCGGGCTCTTGCTTATACCAAGGGAAGTAGACTGAGGCACTGTCTGTGTAAGTGCAGTTGATGACAGCGCTGTCTCCCTCCTGGACACTCAAGGTGGAAGGATACTGTTCCACCTGCTCGCCTCTGCTCTCCCCTGTGCAAAAAGATGGAGAGAAAGGAGAAAAGTAGTCAAGTCATTACGCTTCCTTATCTTTTTCCCGTAGAAAATAGAGAAAACCCAAATGAACCATTCTTCTCAACATCTACAGACCTCCCATTAACATACCCAGTCATCTTACACTCCTCAACTCACAATTCATCTGCAGCCAGAAGAAAATGAATAAAGTATGAACAGTTCTCTTCATTGTGCTTCCTATGAGATCAGTTGTTGGTGCTTGGTCATTACCCAGCAGAGCCCTTTGCTGTTGTAACAATCATACATGCTGAGTTATTTGCCCAGCCAATAAGAAAACACCTGTTCATTTAAAATTCACTAAAATGGCCTTTCTGTGATTTAGCTGATGTGCACTGCCACCCTGTGGTCAGATTTCTCACTGCAGAAATCTAGTTTGTTTTTCTCTTATTCTAGGAAAGATTCTACCCACCTCTGCCATCCTCTCTCTTCCAACCTAGCTGTGATCACACAGACTGTGCATCTTCTCACCCAGGTGAGAGCACTAACTCCCTGTTCACCCATGTGAGGACCACATTGTCGAACCTACCTGTATTACACAGCCTGTGAACCAGCCCAGCCAGTTGAATGTCTCAGCTCTCCATCCACTCACATCTTCCCCACATTCCCAGAAAGCCTGCTTTGGGTCCTGCAGCCTTCATACCAACCTAGAGTGCTAAGTTGCCAAAAAACATTTGCATGTCATACTGGCATTCCCAGGCAAAGCTGGACTTGAACAGCTTTTGCACCAGCACACAGACATAGACCTGAGGTATATTCACATACTTTCTTGATAACCACTGAATTAGAATCACTCTCATCCCTGCCATCAATAACCGGTACCTCTATTTGAAGGACTGACCTACCAGCTCTTTAAACCTGATCTGAAACCAACCTGATTTGAGCAACAGCAAAAACAGAAACCAAATTCTACTCAGCAGATCCAGGCTTCAATATCAGACACAGTGAAAGAAGTCTACATGCCTACATCATATCACAAACACACATGCATTATGAAAGGCCAAGACAACCCCAGTCCTATAGAAATGTTCTGCAATGGGGATTGCCTAGATGAACCCCGGGACAGCAAACAGAGACTAAGAGGGTATGGGAAAAAGAAAGAGCAATAGCAGGACACATCTTCTATGATGTGGGAAATGGGAAAAGTGAAGGGGGGGGTTAAATGGGGAGTGAGGACAGAGGTCGGTATAGGGGGAGAGGGAGAGAGGAGGGATAAATAACATTAAAAGTGTTTTTAAAAGTCATAGGCAATCATATTATTTTCTATTTACCCTAAATTACATTGTGTGTGTGTGTGTGTGTGTGTGTGTGTGTGCAATGTGTGTATATAAATAAACAATCAAAATGATGTTATTCCACTTGGGGTGATAATGCTCCCCTAGAGCCATAGACTGTTTAGCATAACACCTGGCATGAGAAACCTCATTTCAAGTTTCAGTCATGACAGCCCAAGACAGGACTCCCAAAACAACATAAACTATTGCTATTGTCTTTAGTTGACTCATAGATTTGAAGCTAAGTCCCTATTCCCAAAACATTATATACTTTGTACACAGTATTTGGAAGAATAGGCTACAACTGACCTAGCAGTCTATTTCCTGAGGACTCTCATAGTATCCAGAGATATTCTGAAAACTGCCAAGGGAAAAAGGCAGTCAATACTCCTATCCAGCTGTAGTACCTAAGAGCCACAACAGTGATCAGCATCCAAATCTTCAATAGTGTTACTTCTGTCTTGGAGGTAACTAACAACCATTGAACTGGACTTACAGCTAACTCAATGGGAAGGAATTCATACCTGGTAATGTCAACTTCACCAGCCACCCACGGCTGGAGAGGTCAGGAACTCTAAAAGACAACTTCCCACTGCCATTTTCCTAAACCAGTGTAATCCCTAACAGCATTATAAATACTTTTTCTTATGCCCACAGATGTTGTGGAATATTTTAATATGTAAAGATGTGTTACATTTGTTTATGCTGCAGAGTATTACTTTAACTATGTGAAAGTGTGTTACATTTGTTTCTGCTGTCTTAGTTAATGATGTAAATATCTGTTACACTTGTTTGCACTGCATTTGTTTAATTATGTAAAGATGTGTTGCTGTTTCACCTTGCCTGCCTAAGATACTTGACTGGTCTAAAAAAAAACCTGAATGACCAATAGCTAGGCAGGAGAAAGATATGCGGGGCTGGCAGACAGAAAGAAAAAGTAGGAGGAGAAATCTAGGTGGTGAGAAAGAAAAGAATGAAGAGAAAGAGGAAGAAAGACAGGGACACACCTGGAGCCAGAAGCCAGGCAGCTGCCAGCCAGCCAGCCATGGAGACAACAGAAAGTAATATGTACAGAAGGAAGAGGGGGGGAGTAAAAACCCCTGACACAAAATGTAGATAAAGAGAAACAGGTTAAGTTATAAAAGCTAGCAAGAAACAAGCGTAAGCTAAGGCTGAAGGCTGAGCCTTCATAATTAATCAAATCTCCTTGTCATGATTTGGGAGCTGGATGGTAGCCTAAAAGAAAAAGCCTGCTATACACAAATAAGTGTACCTCATCTACAAAAGTTCTTTTTGCAGCAGTAGAAGACCAGAAAAGAAAATACAACTAGTCAAAATGCAGAGAACAACTGACCATGGGGTGTTGTGAAATAGAATATATGTTTAACTTCGTAAAGATGTGTTACATTTGTTTGTATTGCAGAATATGTAAGGATGTGCTATGTTTGTTTATGCTGCATTTGTTTAACTAGACAAAGATGTGCTACCTTTGCTTTACCTTTCCTTCCTGAGGCACCTGATTGGTCTAATAAAAAGCTGAACAGCCAATAGCTAGCAAGTAGAATGATAGGCAGGGCTAGCAGGCAGAGAGAATAAGAAGGAGAAGGAATCTCGGCTCTGGGGAGAGATCAAGAGAGTAAAAGAGGGAGAGCCAGACAGGGACAGACAAACAGACAGACAGACACAGAGGAAGCAGGATAGCAGGATGGACAGTACATAGATGAGGTAAACAAGCCTCAGGACAGCACATACATTAATAGAAATGTGTTAATTTAAGTTTAAAAAAAAGCTAGCCAGAAACAAGCCTAAGTTAAGGCCAAGCATTCATAATTAATAATAAGTCTCTTTATCATGATTTGGGGGCTGGAGGTCCAAGAAAGCCTGCTACAGTTGGGTGCCTAGTCACAACTGATGCATGTACAGCACTAGCTCTACAGAGAGCATTGCAGAAAGGCTGGACCAAGGTTAGATTACATTGAGATAGCATCAAATTTGAGTGCAGCACAACCATTTCTGCATTACCTCTTGGCTTTCACTTACTTTTGGAGGAGTTGACACACTCCATCACACTGAATGAAGATAAATCTGGCAATGAAATCTAGGCTGGCCTCTAACTGCTTCAACGTCCAACACAAACATTTTGTGTGTATGCTTTTGTTTTTGTTATGCTTTAGTGAATTTTGTCTCTGGAGGAAGGTTGTTTTGTCTTGATTTTTTGGTTTTGTGGATTAATTTGAGAGAACATTGAGTTGGGCAAGTAGGGAGATGGGAAGAATCTGGAAGGACTTAAGGTATGGAAATAATTTAATCAAAACATACTGTATAATAAGTTCAAAAATTGATTAAAAAATTGTAATTAAAAAAATACTGACATTGCTCTGTTAGTGTATCTTGGGTTTTGGTGCAATGATGTATGATATCCTGTGACTTTCCTGACATCATCCTGTACAGTTTCACTCACTAGTGTTTACAGTGTTATTCTTTTAGCAACTTCCTTTTTAAGTTATATAATTGGATGATGTCAGGTGCTCCTCAGAAATGTAAAACTCCAGATGAACATGTGACAGTTTCTGCATTTGGAAATGACAAAGCTGACACTTGAGCTCCTGTGGCAAGAGCAGCAGACACATCTGATGATCAGTTGAAGACACAGGCTTTATTAAAGCTGGGTTTGATGATTGTAGTGGAGCAATGTTTCTGAAATGATTTAACTACTCATACTAATTAATTTTTGTAAGTCTTCTTTTATTATAAACATAGACTTATATATTAATGATTTAATACTTTCTCAGACATTTTTGTAAATTGAGGAGGTCTGATAAGGTGAAAATGACTTCATTATTTGTGGCCTAGTTACTGTTTATTGGTATAAAGAAACACCATGTCCAAGGTAACTTATAAAAAAATATAATTTGGGGCTTGCTTAATGTTTCAGAGGGTAAGTCCATTTTCATCATGGCGGGGAGCATGGCAGCAGGCTGGCATGGTCCTGAAGATATAGCTGAGACCTTTTCCATCCTGATCAGTAGGCCACAGGCAGAAAAAGAGACACAGGGCCTGGTGTGGGCATTTTAAACTCAAAGCCTACTTCCAGGGACACACCTTCTCCAACACTTCCTCCAACAAGACCACACCTCCTAATGCTTTCCAAACAGTTCATCAACTGAGGACAAAGCATGCAAATATATGAGCCTATGGGGGCATTTTTCATTCAAACCAATATAATTTAATGTAATGAAGAATCTTTATTGATGCATTTTATCATTGAATCTTCAATTATAACGCAAATTAATTTATATGAACTCAAAGCAGTTGGAATAGCATGCAAAAACCTACACAAGCTCAAGCTACACAAAATTCCAGCATGGGGTATGAGTACAAAGTCTCATCCCTAACTAAGGAGATATTGGCATTTGATAGCAACTAGGAAAGTAAGAATCTGTTTTCTTTAAGGGTATATCCCCAGTAGGTCAACCACACTCCAGGGAAGACCACACACCCAGGAGTTATGGACAGAACAAACTGTACTTGAAAGTTTTGTTTTTTCCAGAAACAAAGAAAGAAAAGCTGGGGTAGGACTGGTAGGAATTGGTGGAGAACTGAATATGATCAAAGTGCATTGTATGAAATTCTCAAAAAAACTAATGAAAGTTCCATTCTTATGATAATTGAAAGATATGCAATTGACTGAAACACTGAGTAATCTCTTTTCTGTTTGCTCAACAGCACATCTGTTTAATGCCTTTGTAGAACAATAAAGAGCAGTGAACACTGTGCAGTGAATCTACCTGACAGTACTGTGAACCTTGTGATCTTTGTCATTTGTTCCAGTACTCTGCATGAGAATTTCTTCCTGAAAATGGAAATCTGTGAGGAAAGGGCACACTGATGTGAAACAGCAATCCTGAACTGTCTATGTTAGTGGAGATGACAGAGATGCAGCATAACTTGGCAACTCTACAGCTGTGCAAAGCCTCCTGCAGAATCTCCCTGGGGCAGGGCTGTAGCTGCACATCCAGCTGCAGTTTGAGGCCAGGCTGCAGGCTTGCTGGGAGCACTGTGCATCAGCAGCACAGAGGTAGGTGCCTGAGTCCTCCAGCTGGGCATCCCTAATGTGCAAGGTGCTGTAGCGCTCCTTGGAGTCGAATGTTGACTTTAACCTCCCATTCTCCTTTGTTCCTGGAGTCATGAAGAACAGACTGATGAGGCTGCCCCTGGGATTCTGTCGGAACCACTGCACCCTCACCATGGTGGTAGAAAAATTGCATCTCATAGCAGAATCGGCTCCCTCCTGGAGACTCAGGGCTGGAGGACTCTGTTCCACCTGCATCCCTCTCACCCCTGCTCAGAGAAAGGAAAACAAACCATATGACAGACAATCCTTCGGCAGTTTCCACCCTGTCAGATATCCCAGGAGACAGTCATGAGGAGCTTTGGGTCAGCTTTGTTCTGCCCCTCCCACTGGCAGCTCTGGAACAACACTAACCCCTCTGGGAGAACCACAACTCACAGCAAACCTGCACCCACAGCAGCCCCAGCACAGCTCCCAGGCTCCTCTCCATGGATCCTGTCAAACTGCTGAGGCACCTTCACCCCAGTTCCAGACAATGTCTAGCTTAGTTCCAACCCACAGTAGGCTCTTCCTCACCCACTGAGCACCAATAAAATCTGAGCTCTTTCATCTTGATGGAAATCCCCACCCACAGCAGCCCAGTGAGGCCTCACAATAACTGCTCCCTAGCTGTGGATGAAAACCCTGCAGGGAACAGGAATCCATGACATCTACCAAAAGCTTGAAACTAAAGAGGGTTGATGAGGTTGATTGTTTATGTTTATTTCTTTGTTTGTAACAGTTAAAGTAAGAAAATTTGAGAGGAATTGTGAGAAGGAGGGGATGATATATCAGGAAAGAGCTGAGGTCTCCGTACATCACAGAGCATTTAAAGATAGAGTAAGCCATTCCTTAAATTCCATAATTTGACAGAATTTGAGAAATCAGTTGTTTGAAAATTCTTATAAAAGAAAACTCTTTGATGGTGTGCAATGTGTGCTGAGGAATGAATATACTTTCTTGAAATTAGCAGATCACCATCTGCAAAAAAAAAAATGTTTCCAATGAAACTTTCATTTGTTTAAACAATCAGGTTATGAACACAACATTCACCCTGATTCATTTTCCACCTCTGTCCTTCTCCAGTCCCTTCCCTGTACCCTGCAGACCCACACATTGCTGGTCAAATTCAGTGTTTCTCTGTATTTATTTTCTTCTTCTATTTTTGTGCCTTATTAATTTTCTTCCTCTCAACTAATTATTCTAGTTCCTGCTAGTCTGAGAGAAGACAATGAAAAGTTTGGCTATCACAGGTACTGGAATAGTTTCTGGGTCCATGAACTCTGGAGATTTTCATCATAAAATCTTAAAACTTGAAGTCACCGAGTTAGATGTTTTCTACTGAGCTTCAGAGATCATGTTGACTAGTACAATTCTATTTTCTTATCTGTCCTCATGGAATTATCCTCACAGTGGATTTACAGGCTTCTCTAGTTTCATTGTTCCACAGATAGCACAACTAACAACCAGGAATAAACTTTGCCATCTGTGACTGACAGCCTCACATGTTCTCTGGTCTCTTTAACTGCCTTCAGGCACTTCAGAAAGTCATTTCTGGGAAACCTGCAGTGCCCCCTAGTGGACCAACACCATCAGCAAAGGGGACTTCAGGCCATAACTCCACATGTCACCCAAAAGCAACCCCCTTCACTCCTTTAATTCCTGATGGAGAAAATGCAAGATGGTCAGAAGACATGACAGTCTAGATGGAGTGGGTGTTAAAGATGAACCACTTTAAAAGTAATACATCATGGAGATTAAACCTCTAAATAAGCTGATACTTCTTATTGTGTGCTATTTATTAGATTTCTATAATTTAGTTCAAAATAAATCCATAAGCATTGACTAAAATTTTACTAAAAATGAGTAGTATGAACACAAAAAAGGTGAGGAGACACAGGTTTACATTCTAATGAAGAAGACTAAAATACAGGGACCTGAATAAAGCAAACAGGATCAGAGAAGAGCATAGTGAGAGTTGTGTGATCCCAGGAACAGGAGAAATGATCCCATGCAGATGGTCAGACTCTGAAGAAATCAGGCATAGTTTCTTCCCATAAGCACACCTTATGGAAATAATAGGCATGGATCATTGTGAAGCCTTTTGATTTTCCTAGTGTTTATACAAAAAAAAAAAGCATGAGAATATGAACTACCAACGTTACAAAACATTGCATCAAAGCTAAACTCCTCTATTGGTACCCCTATCCATTCTGGTCTTTTTACTACTCATACTGAAACTCAGTCTTCATCTTCTCGACTCGGCTGTTAGGCTGCCAATAGTTTTGCTGTAGTTTTATAATCATGGACAAAGTACGTGAAATGATAGAAAATTTATAGTAGTCTATTTACAGTATTTATTTATAAGAGTGATAAATTATATACATACCTTTTAGTTAAACAGGGCTGCCTACACATGACCTGAACAAGGACAACAACAATAGACATACCAAAGTGGATGGACAAAGACCACGCCTTATCCCTACACATAAAAAATTACAGGCAACTAAAGATTGCTGAGAGTCAGAGAAATAGTCTTACCCAGAGAAGAGGGCAATGATTGGTTATCCAATAACAAATTATCAGCTGTTGTGGAATATTATTTTAAGATATGTTACATTTGTTTATGCTGTGGAACATTTGTTTTAATGATGCAAAGATTTCTTGCATTCTTTTATGTTGCATTTGTTTAACCCTGTGAAGCTATGTTACTTTGTCTGTCTAAAGCACCTGATTGGTAAAGAGCTGCATGGCCAATACTAAGGAAGGAGAAAGGATAGGCTGGGCAGGCATGCAGAGAGAAAAAATAGGAGGAGAAATCTGGGAAGAGAAGATTGAAGATCAAAAGAAGGAGGAGAAAAGGACACCAAGGGCCAGCCACCCAGCTACACAGCAAGGCACAGAGTAAGAAGTAAAGAAAGGTATATAAAATAAAGAAAGATAGAAGGATAAGTTAAGAAAAGCTGGCTAGAAACAAGCCAAGTCAAGGCCAGGCATTTATAAGAAACAATAAGACTCCATATAATTTTTGGAGGGAGCTGGGTTGATGGCCCTACAAAGAATGAAGAGTAATTTAAAAAAAAAAAATACAGTCAGTCCTGAAAATATACATACAAGAAACATTATACAGACAGATAAAGTTATATTTAGGATTATATAAACATACACATGTACAACATGTACATATACATATATGCCTTTAATTTTAAGAAGGCCATGAATTTGAAAGAGAGCAAAAAGAGGGGTAATGTGGGAGGATTTGAAGGGACAAAAAGGAAAGAGGAAATGATATAATTATGCAATAATCTCATAATAACAAAAGTAATAAAAACATAATTAAAATGTACTAATAAATCTTGTGGGCTTCATTACATTAGCACACATAGGGCATACTGCACCCTTGTATCAGCCTCTACTGATTAGCACAGACACTGCTGTTTATCTAGCTAGGGATCCAGCATCACTCCAGCTGTTTAAGGATCCTCTCTTTATTCACATGTAACATGCTTTCCTCTTTATTCACTAGCATGTTTTCCTACCAGAAGAGACAAGGAGAAGGGAAAGGCAGTCCTGAAGTCAGGGGGTATCATGCTCTCATATGGTATGATGGCTTTGTTCTTATTTGTGATTTGTGAATTGTAGCTATAGTTGATCAGCTATTTTGAGGAACTCTAAAATTACTACTTTGTTTATAGTTCATGTGCAGTCTCTGTAATCAACCATTGAGATGATTCTGAAGATAGAAGGCTGGGAAAGTGGAAAGTAGGAACAGAGTTTCTTAGAACAACTATGTGGGAAGAAAAAAGAACACCATGATACAGAAGGAAATGTACAGTACTGAAGCAATTTTATGTATACAGACATCTAACCTAAGACTGATTATTATAAGACAAAATACACATTATATGTTCTAAAGTGGTAAAGAATTTTAAGTATCTGTCAATGTGATAGAAGATAGGACTACAAAGTAGGAAATAATAATAAAAAAAAAAAACCAAGAATACACTTGCCTGAGAAGAGCTTCAGTGCAAGATTGTTTAGATCACGTTGGCCTGTGGGCCTGTTTCTGGAGGATTTTCTTGGATGACACAACTGATGTGTGAAGACCCTGCCTGGAAGTTGGTGGCAACATTCCCTGCTCTGGGGTTTTCAACTGTAGGGAAAGCTAGCAGAGTAATAAGCATTCTCATGTTCAATTCTCCACATCCTGAGGTCCATAGTTGTAAGGAAAAGGGGCTGGCTAAAGAAACCCACCCTGACCCTAGAGCCCAGAACTAGGGAAAGATGGCTCAGATAAGGCCAATGAAAGAAACACAGTTATCTCAAATCAGAGCCATCTCTGGCCCTGGCCAACTGACTTGTGAAACCAACCAATCACAGATCAGGACAGTAGAATCCTGGCCCTGAGGCCCAGGACCAGGGAAAGAAACACAGCCTGGGTTTAGGACCTGAGCCAGAGAAATGAACACTTTATCCCCAAACCCAGAATCAAGAAAGCATGCCCTGACTTTGAAACTAGTGCCAAAGAAACACTCCTAGTCCCTAGAATCAGAGTCAGTGAAAGAAATGTGCCCTGGCCTTAGTTTTAGTGTCAAAAATGTAAGTAATTCCAGTGAAAGAAACACAGTTTGGCCCTGAAATCAGGGCCATCTCTGTCCCTAGCCCACAAAACTGGCCAATCTCTGGGCAGAAAAAAAAACTAACTAATCACTGGTTGACTCTGCCCCTAAGACATCCGATATAAACTGCACTGCCTGGTCAGTTATGAACTGTTCTCTCCACCCTGGTAGAGGCAGCTACTCTCCTGAACTCTTCCCCAAATAAATTCTTTCTCAAAAGAGTTTTGGGTGTGAAGATCTTCATTCACTGGTGCAGAGAAGAACCTTGCTGAGACATCCCATAGTGGACTGAGCAAGGGGGAAATGAACAGAAGAACCTTGCTGAGATATCCCATAGTGGACAGAGCAAGGAGGAGATAAACAGAAGATCCTTGCTGTGACATCCCTCTGTAGTCAAAGAAAGAGAGAGCTTTTCTCTGAAGCCAGAGGAGATTGTTACATTTCTGCAATTTCTTAGGCTGTAGAAGCAAAGCTCTGCTAGGAAGCCCCATTAATTGGGGGCTGAGCAAAGCTCAGCTGTAGTGGCTCTCCAGGAGAGGAGCAGGATTACTATATCCTGTGGGGAGACGGTCCCCCATCATACCAGGTATAGCCTGACTCTCCCAAACAGTCAGGATACCCTTCCCTGCAGAGCTGTCCTGGCAGTTCCAGGCCTTACTTTCCCAAACAGTAGGATAACCTTTCCTGCTGAAGCAGTTCCAGGCCTGACTCTCCTGAGCAGTCAGAAAATTATTCTCTCCAGAGTTGAGCTGCCTCTTTGCAGCTCCAGCCATCAGACTGTCCTAAGCAGCTCCAAGTGTCCAGGACACCTACAGGGTAGAACTGCTCTGAGCAGCTCCAGGTGTCCAGGATACTTCACCCTCCAGGGTTGGGATGCCTCTTTGTAGCTCCAGCTGTCAGAACTGTCCTAAGCAGCTAAAGGTGTTGCCTGACTCCCCAAGTAGTCAGGATACCTTTCCCCAGAGTTGCAAAACTACATTTTGGTGCCAAACCTGGGCTCAAACCCACATATAATGCAACAAATTTATTTACAATGGTAATGAGACTATCTGTTTTGGTGCTAGCTGCCTTGACTTCCCAGCTGTGATAGTCTATAAGCTGGAATTGTGATTTGGAGAAATCCTTTCTGCCCATGTTGCTTCTTGTCAGGGTATTTTGTCTCAGCAAGAGAAAACATAGACATTGGTGCCAAGAAAGTGAGATCATTACAATGATAGATCTGACCAAGTGGCTTTTATATCTTTTGACTGTTTTGTGAAAGTATTTGGTACATTGGACCAGAAAAGTTATTAAATGCTGGAAGCAAAACTTATGGTCATTCTAGTGGGATCATCAAGATAAGTATGCTGAGAAGAATGCAGAAGTGGAGGCCTAGATCATCTAGTTTTAGAGAGGAACAAGAACTTTATTGGAATCTATTTAAATTGACATTGGATTCAGGGAAAGAGAGAAGCAACTGAATTGTCAGCTTCTGTTCTTTCAGTCTAGTACAAAGCCTGCTCATTCATGTGCATGTCCAAAGGACCACACTGCTACATAGCCTCATTCATGAAGAAACTGGTGGGAACAGAGAGACAACAATGACGTAAGAGGTATACCCTACAATCTCCTCCTACATTCTTAAATTTAAACCAAGACTGACATAATTCTACCCATTTGTAAGCATAGATAATAGTTTTTCTTTCTATCTCTTCACAGATGGAAGACATGTCAGCAAGCAGTAGCTAGAGCAGGAAGCTGAGTGATCACACCTTTCCCCACAGCATGATGCAGAGAGAAAAAACTACACCTCTCAAAGCTCAGCCCAGGGACTAACTTCCTCAGA
>CABHPH010157373.1:51414-65987 GCA_902168325.1 Peromyscus nudipes | reverse complement strand
TCGTTTTGGTTTTGGTTTTGGTTTTTTAAGCCATTTGGGAAAAACCGGGACGAGGCAAGAGATGCGAGTTGAAATACAAGGAGACAGAGAGGAGAGTAGTTCTGGCTGATTGACCCAGAGTTCCCCCAAAGGGCAGTTTTTTCCGCTGTGCGTTTAACCTCACTGACGCCCCCTGGCATTTAGGTACTTACCACATAAATTCTCTCATTGAAACCAGGAAGCTTGTGAGTGGAAAAATTGCTTCCTTCAATTGGCAAAGTTAAGAAACTGAGCCGAGATCACCCCTGCAAGAGCGGGAGGGAATTCGAACTCGGAGCCCACAGTCACCAAGTTTTGCACCTTCAATGCAGACCACAGCGGCCAGACTTAAGTGCGAATAGACAAATCTAGAAGAAGGACTTCGAGAAAGGATGATTTTACAATAAAATACATTGTCATATGAGGGAAAACACTAATTGGGCCCCAAATTAGTACCCCAAGAGTTAGAAAGCTAAAGACCTAACACCCCAAAAGGCCCCATCTTAAACCTAAGCCTAGATGCTGTGAGATTTTTAGTGTGCACCTTCTGCTTGTCCATGTAGGACATAGGAACTGACATGTCTGCTTGCAAACAAATGTTCTGCCTCAGGTGACCTCCAGTGGGTACCCAAGCCAGAGTTTGCTCACCTAAAGGCCACCCAGCTGAAGAGCTGATAATGCCCACTCCCTTACCACACCTTGAGAGCCAATTTCATAGGACTGCACCCAAGGCTTGGCAGTCTCTATGGGGTGACTTGGCTTGGGGAAATGAGGCTGGAGCAACATGTGGACGTGATACAACTTCATCATACATACAGCAATGCGACCTGTGATAGTCTAGGCAGCAGTGCGGAACTAGTGACTTCATGGGCTCAGCACTAAAAGTATGACATGATCTATGTCACTTGCATGGACTTCACTAAAGGGCTACCCTTAATTCCTGAGATTCCAGGCTGAGAGCAAATCATGCTCATCTTCCCGGAAGAAACAGGCGCCACCTACTGGTGTGTCCCCAGCCTCTGGCTCTGGCTCTTCTTCAGTCTCTCGAGGCATCAAGCTTAGTTTTTTCACCCTGTTCCGTGGGCTGTCTCTTCGCTCTGTTGCTTCCTTTGTGGTATAAAAGCATTTTAATTTCATTCAATCTTGCTTGTCAGTTCTTACACTAATTTCCCGTGGGCTTAGGGCTGGTTTCAGAAAATCCTTCCCAAGTCCTCTATCATGAAGGGTTTTTCCTGTTCTCTTCTGACAGTTTAAGGTTGGTGCATCTGACATTTAGAGCTTTGCTACATTTTGAATTGATTTGGAGGTAGGGCAAAAGACAGAGATCAAGTTTAATTCTTCCAAATGTAGAATCCAGTTTTCCCAGCACCGTGAGCTGGAGACCGTCTTTTCTCCGGTGTGTGCTTTGGGTACTTTAGTGGGTAGCTGCAGCTACTGCTGCATAGACTCATTTCTGAGTCTTCTGTTCCTTCGATTTACATGTTTTTGTGGGTTTTTCCCCCCTGTGGCTCTGTGGTACTTAGAGTCATGTATTGTGATTCCTCCAGCATTACCTTTTTATTCAAGATTGCTTTGACTACCCAGCATCTCTTGACATTTAAGTTGTTAATGTCTAGGATGTTCAAAGAATGCAAAAAATTGAAACACCCAAGAAACCAATCCACTCAACAAATGGGCAAACAAAATGACCAGACACTTCTCAAAAGGTAAAGTATAAATTTACTTTCTATTGCTGTGATAAACACCATGATGAAAAGCAACTTAGGGAGAAAAGATTTCAGCTTACAGCTTACCCATCATGAAGAGAGGTCAGCAGGAACCTGGAGGCAGGAACTGATGCAGAGGCCATAGAGGAATGCTTCTTACTGGCTGGCTACTCGTGGCTTGCTCATCCTGCTTTCTTATACACCCCAAGACCGCCTACCCAGGCACGGCACTGACTGCGGTGGGCTGGGCCTCCTACATAAACCCTCCATCAAGAGAATGCCCCCATAGATTTGCCTACGGGCCAATCTGATAGAGGCATTTTCTCGATTGAGGTTCCTTCCTCCCAGATGACCCTAGCTTATGTCATGTTATGTTATGACAAATAACCTAACCAGCACACACACTAATAAAAGGACCCAAAGGGGCTTTGAAATTTCTTAAGAAAATTTATTTACATCATTTAAACATGTGCCTACTCTTCCCACTTTCCCTGGTCCTCAGTATCCTTTGGCCTAAAATCTAGGAGATACTGTGTTTTTCCCATAGATTACAAACCCAGTTCAGAACAAGAATTGTGAGAATACACCCACCACACTGGGCATAAGTAGCTTCTTTTAAACAAACAAGCAAGAAACCCAGTCCTTTCTTAAGGGAAACAATGGCAATGAGTCTATGCTTTGCTTTGAATCAGTACTCAAGTCCTCCTGACACATAGCCCGGCCATTGCAGTCTCTTGTGTCTTGTGCAGATTTCTAACCTTCAAACTCTATGAGATTGGTACCAAGTCCTCTCCTTCCCGGTGTCTCAGAATCTACAGCGTCCTGCGTGTAATGACTGCATGGCACATAGTAACAGGTTGCTATTTGCTGGTCCATCTCTAAAGTTTTAGATAATTTCTCTGCACAAAAAAAGTTTTCCTTCAAGTTGAAGGGAATAGTTGACTCTTGAAACTAATTTTGAATATTTCTAAAAATTGGGAAATGTAACCAGTCCTTCCAGGTGGCTGTCAACTGCTTCCCTGTTTCCTCAAAAGCATAGGCATGTCTCTTTTGTTCAATACCCTGTTTATTTCTTCTGAAAGCAGAGTCCTCTCCTTCCAACCCATCTTTGCACATATAATAGTCTGTTAGGAGTGGCTGTGTTACTTCATCTGACCATTGCTGTTTCATTGCTAAATGGACTCACAACGATGCTGTGGAGTACCTAGAAGATCCTTTGACTGAGTCCGTACCCAGGCTCTGGTGTTCCAAGATCTCACCTTTGGTTTCTATGGACTGTCTATAGTAAACAGCAGGCTCTCCCTATCTTCAAACTTAGCATCTACCAGTCCTACATCTATCAAAGATGTGCAGATGCTTTCCTTGTCATCCTTCCTAAGACAATATACTACAGGGACCTCTCATACATTGAATTAGGTATTACAGGGAATCTAGAGAGAATTTAAAGCATTGGGGGGGGTGTAAAGGACTTTAGCATCTTCAGGGCTCATTATCCACAGGGAGGTCCTACACCCAATCTCCTTCCGAATCACTATCTTTATCATAATTGTATACTGAAAAACACCAAGAATTCTCTCTGAGTAGAAACCCAAAGTCACGTCTGGGCTTCATGGTCCCCTCTGCCCAAAGGTGACTGGACAAGAGGAATCCTGACACCAAATCCGGTCATCCATGGCCGGCAAATCCTCCCATCAGTCTCCCGATTGAAAATTCAATGAAAACCACATGGACACCACAATCAAATAAGAACAGGCATTTGACCCCGAGGTCAGCAGAATCTGGCCTTATTTACATTTATTTACCTCAGTGTTCTCTAACCCCTCTGCCTTCATTTCTTCTTTCAAAAAAAAAAAAAAAGCCAAAATATTCCCTAATGAACACCACCCTTTTCTGGTCACTCCCATCACATGCTCTCAGTACGAAAGTATTCTCTTTGTAATGTATCTGTAAATATTTGTCAGTAAATATCTGTAAGCCATCAGGGCATGTTGTATTCATTAGCTTTCAAGGGCAGGGATTGGGTCTTTTGTTTTCATCCAGTGCCTGGATGAGTCAATAAATCATGGTGTCTGACTGAGATCTTTTGAGTTTTGCAATGCAGCTAAAGCTATCAACATGGATTTCTCTTAAGATTATAAATGTTACTATCTTGGACATGTTACAGACGTCTTTCTAATGTTCCAGAACACTAGTCTATGAATCAGTTTGTGACAAAATGACCCTAATAAAATGAGAAAAATTAGGACAAGTTTGGTGAATTTTTTATATAAAATTAGATGCATTGAATTTTAAGAATTCTATATAGTCTTTAGACTGTGCCTTTCCTTTTTCCTGACAGAAAAAAAATGAAACTGTGATAGTTATAATATTAATATTCCTTTTTGAAAAAGCAAACCAGAAGTAGACTGCCAAAATGAGCTCACAGTTCTTCTCATGTTACTTTCTTATGCACTCCAAAAGGCCAAGAACTACCCTTGAAGGTTCTCTCCCTCTGTATCTCCGGCTTGCTTTGAAGTCAACTCCTGATCCTCTGTCTTTCCCTCCCAAGTGTTGGGTTTATGCGTGTGCACTACCACATCTGCTTTATGAGGTGTCTGAGAGTGAGTGCAGGCTCTGTGCTTCCTCGGCAAGCACTCTACCAAACTAGATCCCAGCTTCTTGGCTTTCCTAAAAGGAAGTTGTTAGTCCTGTGCTCCAGTTGCCTGCCTTGAGGCGTTCTCTCCAGCTTCGCCCACAACTGCAACCTGATGCAATGCCCACATATCCTGCTTTGTTTGGATCTTGGCTGCCACCACCCTTCTGTTTTCTGGGGCTTTCTCATTCTGGAAATTACCTTAAGCCTGAGAGGATGCTGTCTGCCTTAGGTTTTTAAATCTTTCATGGCTGACTGTTACCCACACTCAACTTCTTTTTCTCTCTCTGCCCCAAATATCACATGGAAACCCTCGGTCCCTTCATAGGCGCTTGCTCCTCCTCTGTCTAGCTCTGCTCTGCCCCTGTCTCCTTATTTTCTTCCAGACTGAACAAGAGTGCTAGCTCCTAGACCAGAGAGACTTCATCCATGCCCTCTTTTCCATGGCAGCATCAACTAAATAAACTACAGCAGGGCATGATGGCACTCGCCTTTCATCCCAGCACTTGGGAGGCAGAGGCAGGCGGATCTCTCTGAGTTTGTGGCCAGCCTGGTCTATAAAGTGAGTTGCCAAAACTACATAAGAACTACTCAGTAAACCAGGCAGTCGTGGTGCATGCCTTTAATCCCAGCACTCGGGAGGCAGAGGCAGGCGAATCTCTGTGAGTTCGAGGCCAGCCTGGGCTACAGAATGAGTTCCAGGAAAGGCACAAAGCTACACAGAGAAACCCTGTCTTGAAAAAAAAACCCAAAAAACAAAAAAAAATAATAAAATAAAAGAACTACACAGTGAGAGCTTGCCAAAATAGATTAAAAAAAAAAAAGGAAAGAAAACAGAAAGGAGAAACTACAGAATCTGGGCTACTGACGGAAGGTTTTCAATGAAACCATCTCCTGGAGCCACTCTCAGAATGACGATGGGAGATCCTGTGTGCTGAAATGCTTATCCCTCACTCTTTCTTCCGTTTTCATAAATATACTTGGACTCGTGATTAAATGTCAATTTGTGTGCTTTTCAAGAAACTCTTAGCTCTCAAATTCAGGACAAATGGCTAACTGAAGTATCTGTGTAACATATCAAAGCAGACACTGGCCACCAGGTTCTCAGCAACTACCTGTTACAGGGACATCCAGGCTGGCATACGCCATCCTCTACCCAGGGCCTGGGCTGGGCAGCTTGCCCCAGCTTCTCATCTCTATATAACCCAGCCATTTTGACTATGCAGTGGTTTCTTGGTCTCCTGGCTCACTTCTGCCCTCTCCTCTCTTCTCCTCTCTTCTCTTCTCTTCTCTTCTCTTCTCTTCTCTCCTCTCCTCTCCTCTCCTCTCCTCTCCTCTCCTCTCCTCTCCCCTCCTCTCTTCTTTCCTCTCCTCTCTCTCTCCCTCTCTCCCTCTCTCCCTCTCTCCCTCTCTCCCTCTCTTCTCTCCTCTTCTCTTCCTCTCTCTCTATTTCCGGGTTCATTCTGGACCCTTTCAGATGCCTCTGGCTGTGTTGTCCCTCATATCTACAATAAACCTTCTCCTCCTCCTCAACACATATCTATGGGCAATCATGTCCTCAGTTCATTTTTTCATTCAGAAATTATTAGTTTAAAAATGATGTATGAAATGTTATAATCGATTGTAAAGCAGAGACAGCATTCTGACCTAGAACTTGAAGGCTGATAGCCTTTTGAAAGAAATGCAGAAAATATACTTTTGGGCTACTCCAGGATAAGACGGTGGTTATAATGAAAAGAATATCTTTGAAATAATAAGATTGAGTTCTCTCTGTGTAAAATTTAGGAGTTGGACATGCATCACCATTGAGGAAGCAGAGACAAGAAAATCGAGGTAAATCTGAGCCAGACTGCTCTACAAAGCAAGTTCCAGGTTAGCCAGGATTTCTCAGTGATACTCCAGCTCAAAAAGAAAAGAAAAAGAAAACTTTGCAGTGGGAAGATGTCAGGTGAGCAACAGCTAATGCTTTGGTTCTTAGGAGAGGTGAGTGATAATGTGGACAGAAGAAGTCACTGGAAAGTAAGGACTCAGTGGTAGCACACTTACCTGGCATGTGTGGGGCCCTGGGTTCAATCCCCAACATAGCCAAGATGATTGATGGATGGATGGATGGATGGGTGGATGGATGGGTGGATGGATGTTAGATTGCTAGATAGATGATAGATAGACAGACAGATGATAGATGACAATAAGGTACCAAATAAGAGGTCTTGAGCTTAAAGAGATATTTTTGAAATTTTGTTTTTAATCAGTCTCATATGGCCCAGGCTAGCCTAGAATGCCTCTATCTTCCAAAAGACAGGGTTACTGGTATGCCTCACCATGCTGGGCTCACTAAGTACTTTGCTTTTTTTTTATTAATTATTTGTTTTTAGTTTTATTGAGACAGTGTCTCTTCATTTCTCAGGTTGGCTGGAACTCACTGTACAAGTCCAGGCTGGCCTCGAACTTGCAGTCCTCCCCGACTGCTTCAGCTTCCTGAGTGTTGGGGTTGCCGAAAGGTGCCACCATACCTAACTTGTACCTAGCTTCTTAAGTATGCAAATATAAATGCTAGCTAATGGGTTAGTGTTTGATAATAGTGCACACATCATTGATTTACTTAGGTCTCACCTAATCATTGTATCAGATCTTCTAATATGGGTTTACCGTGTTATTGTTTTATGATATGATGAATGCATATACTGCTTAGGGGAACTGGCAACTTGGCTAAAGGTAGCTGCACTTGCATGGATAAGCTAAAGCAGCATTACTTGGTGTGTGTTCCTATGGCCGTAGTTCTTTAGGCTGCCAGCAGACATTCTGCATAAAGGGTACTACTGCTAAAGACAACAAGGGTGGAGAGTTGGGATGTAGCTCAGTGGCAGAGCACTTACTCATGTGGGAGGCCTGGCTTCAATTCCCATTATTACAAAACAAACAGCACTATTTAGGCAGGCATGGCAGCTCATGCTTGTCATCCCAGCATCTGGGAGCTGAAAGACAGAAGGATCAGGAGTTCTGAGTTAGTCTCGGCTACATTGTGATTTGAAGGCCAGCTAAGGCAACATGAGACCCTGTCTCTAGCAAACAAAACACTTAAGAAGTGATTTTACTATGGATCTCTCAGAACCTTGGGTGTGCGACTAGACTTTGTGAACACATGGGAAGGAAAGATGTTTCCTGGGACATGGTTTTCACGTATGCTTCACAAACATTAATCTCGGCTTGCAAAACTTCTCTGCAGTCCGTACTATGAGAACCCACAGACTGGGGCAAACCCCAGTCCAGTGATCAGAATTTCATCCCGATCAATGCTTTGTGTGGCAGGTGTTACTAGGGAAGTATGTCCTCAGCATGTATTGCCACAGCCTGTGTCTCAGGTGGATTCTAAAAGAAATTCGAAGTCTCTTCTGTTTAAGGTGGTCTGCATCTAACTAAGGCATTGGTTTACGTTCCTCAAAGGGAGCTTTCGGGGGTGGGATGTCATTGCAGGGATAGTTTCCAAATCCAAGGCTGTCATTAGTGGCTTCCAGAGTGGCTGGACTTAACAGGGTGTGTACCTTTGACCACAACCAAGCAGCCTATGCCCAGTGATGGTGACATAGCTTACTTATATCATGCCCTAGATGCCAAGAACCTCAAATCAGGAATGGTGGCTCATGTCTATTATCTCAACAGTCAAGAAACTGAGGCAGGAGCTGTGAGTTTAAGGCTAGCCAGAGCTACATAGCAGGTTGGTTCCATGCTAACCTGGGCTACCAAGTGAGACCTTGTCTCAAAATAAAAAAGAAGGAAGGAGAGGAAAAAGAATCCTAAGAACACCAGGAAACATAGGTGAAAATTCATACACTTGAGTAACAATTCAGGCATGTCAAATACTGTATGCTGAAGGGTCAAGAGTCTAAATAAACAGAAAGAGAGAGGGGGAGGGAGGAAGGGGTGGAAGGAGGGAGGAAGGGAGGGAGAGAGGAAGAGAGAGGGAGGGAGGGAGAGACGGGGGGGGAAAGGGAGACAGATAAATGCATCATTTATAGAAGAGTCACACCTAGAACTAGGGAACCAAATGGGACAATGATAAGATCCTGCAGAAGCAGAAGAGCACAGTCACTCCCTGAAGTCGGAAGGCCATATAACCCACCTTATTTCAGGAACAAAATGGAGCTACTTCAGTTTCTAGTTGGTGCAGAGAGAGCAAACTCAGGATGAGGAGATCAGGGAAAAGACCAAGAAGGAGGTTCACCCCAGTGAGGGTGCTCAGTACCAGATCCCTCACAGTTTCTAAAGGGGCCCATTCATCTTCGGATCTGCTCATGGCTACTAGAAATCCCAGGAAATCTACTACAAGCAAACATAGGCCCTGTGGTCTGAAGAAACCACAGCCACTACCTGGACATATGTCCAGCAATCTCTGCTCTAGGAAAATATTCGAGAGGTCAACAGGGCTGCAGTCTAGCTGGTGAGGGTTCAAGTTAGGGCTCCAGGCACAGTGGTGAGTTTAATCTTGATGTGCCTGGGTAGGACAAAATGACTCTGTAATGGAGACCCAGAAACCACTACCAGTATGGCTACAGGAAACAGAGCTTTTTTGGGGGGAGGGGGCAGGGGGTGGTGCACGGACAAAGGTTTCTCTTTCTTTGATACCTTTTCTATTCAATTGAAAATTTCACCTTGTACTTTTAACTTTAATTTTATATATATGAGTGTTTTGACTGCATGTATGTGTATGTACCCCATCTGTGCCCGGTGCCCACAGAAGCTAGAGGAGGGTTTTAGATTCCCTGGATCTGGAGTTAGAGACAGTTGGAAGAGACCTTGTGGATGCTGGGAATTGATCCCAGGATCTCTGGAAGAGCAAAAAGTCCCTACATCTATAGCTTTTTATAATAATTTCACCAATTAGCTGGGCGTGGTGGCTCATGCCTTTAATCCCAGCACACAGGAGGCAAAGCCAGGCTGTTCGCTGACTTCAAGGCCAGCCTGGTCTACAGAGTGAATTCCAGGACAGCCAGGACTACACAGAGAAACCTTGTCTCAAAAAACCAAAAACAAAATTAATTGGCATATTACATGCAGGATGAACCAGAAGCGAAGAAGCAAGTCAGAAGAGTGTTACATGTGAGCTAGGAGTTCTTGTCCATCATGAAGTACAGAGAAGGCTGGAGGGTGCATGCATGAGAGAGGTATTTGCAGGGGAAACACAACAGAGTAATCACATTCAACCATGAATTCTGAGCTGCTTCCCAGTCATGGGCAGGGTTTAGGTTAGAGTCAAGGGTTAGGAGCTAAGGTCAGGATTAGGGTAGGGTATGTGGAAGGAAGGGGGGTGCGGGGGGGGGGGGGGGGGGGGGAAGAAGGAAGGAAGCTTCTTAAAGCATTCCGTTTGAGGGCTGAGGGGAGGGTTCAGTGGCTAAAGCATGTGCCATACAAGCATAAGGGTCTGAGTTCAGGTCCCCAGAACCCATGGAAAGCCAGATTCAGTAGCACTAATCTTCTTGATTCTACATTGAGATGTTAATCCTACCAGGTGAGGGTAAGAACACCACCACAGTTTTTGAGCCAAATTTGAAGCAAGCTTTAGTAAATACTGGCCAGGAAGATGGACACTGGCCAGGTCCATACCAGTGATTTCCAGAGAATGGCAGCAAATTAATTAGCCAGGGGCTTATGAAGGCAAAACCCACAAGGTTACATACTTCTGACCTTCGTCCAATCAGGGGCAAGCATATACTCTGACATATTTCCTGCATACATACCTCCCACCTATGTGTGATCAGGCAATCCTGTGCTGTTGGGATAACCAACCTTGTTTACTGAAGTGAAAACACATGGCTTGTTATCATATATGAATAGCCCCCGGCATTCCAGGAAATGATCTGTCATTGGGCAAGTGAGTGGGGCTTACAGGTTAGAGACATTTTTGTTTTATAGATCTTTTAAGCACAGTAATTTAAACTTAAAACATAACTTTAACTCTCACAGTGAGAGATGGAAACAGGAGAATCCCTAGAAGCTTACAGGTCAGCTATGCTGGGGAACATAGAGACAAACAAGAGACCCTATTTTTAACAAGATAGATGACTAGGATCAACACCTGAGGTTGTCCTCTGACCTCTGCAGGCATGCCATGGCATATATGTGCACATTCACACATGTGACTGCACACACATAGACACACAGAAATTTAAAACATTTAGTTTGATGCTTAAGATAGAAAAATAAAGAGGTCCTGAGCATGGTGATAATGCTTATAATCCCAATACCTGACAGAGAAAGGAGGATGGTGAACTCAAGGACAACCTGGCTACAATGTGAGTTCAAGGCCAGTCTGAGATACATATGGAAACCCCACTCTCAGGGGCCAGAGAAGTAGCTTACAAATCCTTGCCTAGCATATACGAAGCTCTGGCTCATCTTTACAATGCCAAACAAACAAGCAAGAGGAGGAAAACTCGGAAGCAGCTTCTAGTCAGTCAACAGATATTTCCAAATGCCTCTCTTGGAGTTTGGACTGAGTCTGTTTGCTGCTTGGCCAGGGAGGCCTTAGCAATCTAGTTCAGCTTCTCCAGTTCCACAGATTGGGAAACTAAAGTAAGTGCCTGGAGGTGCATTGCCAATACCATTCAGCTGGCCCGACAGAATGCTGCCTGGAACATGGTCTCCAACTCCCATCTCCTCTTTTTTCCTCAGTCCTTGCTCTAGCTTGCTTTCTGTTGCTGTGGTAAAAACCCTGGTCAAAACCAACTCGGGGAAGAAAGGGTTTACTTGGCTTATACTTCCACATCACAGTCCATCATCAGGGAAGTCGGGACAGGAGCCTGAGGCAGGAACGGAAGCAGAAGCCATAGAGGAGTAGCATTTGCTGGCTTGCTTCCCATGCCTTGCTCATCTTCCTTTCTTTCTCTCTTTCTTTTCTCTCTTTCTCTCTTCTTTCTTTTCTCTCTCTCTCTCTCTCTCTTTTTGGTTTTCCAAGACAAGATTTCTCTATATAACAGTCCTAGCTGTCCTAGAACTCACTCTATAGATCAGGTTGACCTCAAAATCACAGAGATCTGCCTGCCTCTGCCTTCCAAGTGCCAGGATTAAAGGCATGCACCACTACCACCTTGCCATCCTGCTTTTCTTATTCAACCCAGGACTACCAGCCTAGGGGTGGCACCACCCATGATGGGCAGGGCCCTCCACATCATTCATTAATCAAGAAAATGTCCCCACAGACATGCCTACATGCCATTCTGATGAAGGCAATTCTTCAACTGACGGTCCCTCTTTCAGGTGACTCTAGTTTGTGTCAAGTTGATGAAAACTAACCAGTGCCATCCTCCTGGGGATGAAAGTCATTGCCCATGCCATTACCTGCCAAGGTTGGGGTCTGTTGTGTCCTCTCTTTAATTCAATTCACCTGCTTTCTGCTCAGGGTGGCTTCACTAAGGACTGTGGCTTCAGTGCTGCCTCATAGGTTGATGCTGGGTACAGGCTGTGGTTCCAACTGGCCAAGGGACTGCAGATGGCTTGCCTGTTGGTTAAACGGTGCGCTGCTCATGGCTGGCCGCCGCCCGCAGCGGCCATGCCAGCAGAGGAGAGTGCTGATCGGAAAAATCACAAGCCATAGTTACCTTTTTGGAGCTTTATTGGGGGAGGGGGGAGAGGGAGAGAGAAGACAGACGGAAGGAAGGAGCGGAAAGGAAAGAGAGGGGGGCACAGAGGGTCCACCCGCTTTTTAAGCTGGGACGCCGAGACGCAGGCTGATGATGTAATTAAGGACAGAATCCTTACATTGCCTACTTGACTCTTGGCTATAACGGAGTATATCCTGGACAAGGCAAGTGCCCAAAGGCCAGGCACAAGAGTAGGCTCTGAGTGAGCTCACATCCACTTTGTGTGTTGGCCTTTCCGGACCCAAAAGGCTGAGTTCCCTTGACGCTCTAGACCTGTAGTACAGAATGCTTCAGTGTGTCAAGTCATTTGAGATTTAAAAAGGAAAATATATACCCTCTCCTGAGAAAAACCAACTTTATTTTCTACACATAGAGCTGTGTATAAAATTTCGAAGGTATCAGAGATTCTCTGAACCCGGGGGCTGGTCTGGTACCATCATCATCCACCAGACTGCATACTAACTTTCTCAAAATCAAGAAAAAGAAGGGGAAAAAAAGCAGACATACTTGAAAGGCATTCAGTTACATGATAGTATTTCTGAAAATATTGTTTTTATATACAGCAAGTTTTTATTCTTCAGGACTCTCTGATCCTGGCCCAGGGTATGTAGGGAACAGTAAGAGGTCAGAACTGTCTTTCTCACACCAGTGGGGTGGAGGTGAGTACAGATGGCACTCAAATGTGTCCCGGTAACCACAGGCCCTGACTTTCTTACTCAGAACTCCTGTTTAAGCTTCTAGGGCTAAACTCCCAAATGACTCTCCACCTAGCCTTTCTTAATTGCCTCCACCAGCTCAGGTTAGCTTATTCATGTGTGCTCAGGCTCTTTCCAGGGTTCCTGCCATCTGGCTGATGACCCAACACCATCTGTCCACAGCAGGATGTGAGTACTCGTCCTTTGCTGGAGTACTGACCTACCCATCACTAGCAGCATGGCTGCCCAGCGTGTGGCTCGCTTCCCAGTGACCCAGCGATCTGCCTGAGTCTGCAGGAAGCACATGGCTGAGGCTCCTCCCACTCTGCCTGAGTCTGTGATAAATGGTAAACAGGTGTTTGGGCAGCATTTAAGTCACCTGGAACCCTGCATTTGACAAGAACTAACTGGTGTTTCGCACAAGGGCACAGGTATTATCTGGTTAAATAACCAATACTCATCATCGTCAGGGTAAAACTCTCAAGAGGCAAGGGGGTCCCTAGCAACTTCGTTGGCCAGTTTACCCAGATTTTTCACCCAGCACCATCTCCATTTTGCTCAGTGAGTGACTGCAGAAGGGAAAGAAAACTGTAAAGCTTGATGTCAAAAGCCCCCTTTAGCACCTTCAGTGGCAAATTTCTGTTTTCATGCTTTATTACCTGGGGAATGCAATTGTGTGGATTGCCTTTGCGCTGGTGGGAGAGACCGGGCGTGAAAAGAAGCAGGAGGTGGGAGACCAAAAGAAGTGAAAACTCCCGAACAGAGGAGTGCAGACTCCTGTGTAAAATGAGAGAATCACACATAGTTCCGTTTCTTGCTGTTGCTGGGGCTACAGTTATTCACTGGCGATTTCAAATGGTCTGTGCCTTTTCCTTCTTAATACCAAAAATTAGGTCCAGATGCCCGACTTAACGCATACCCTTTTTCAGGCTAGGTTTTGTAGCGCAGTGGTAGAGTGCATGAGCCTTGGGTTCAACCCCCAGCACTCTAAAACCTGCAGGGGTAGAGAGTGGGTTGGGGCGTAGGCTTTTCAAAAGTGAGGCCAAGCTGTTGTTTGCGCCTCCCCTCCTACTTCCTTTGGGCTTGAAAAGTAATTTGAATGCACAAGAGAAACTATGGCTCTTCATAGTTGACAGTTTTCTTAGTCATTAGCCATGTGAATTAAGGAGGCAAACAAATACATATTTGGCATCCATTAACCATCCCCTGCATAACACCAGCAAGTTAAGAGAAAAGCCCAGAGGGCTTTAAAAACAAAACAAAACAAAACAAAACAAAAAAAACCAGACAAACAAAAAACCCATGTGTGTGTCATGTGAGCTGGTGCAGTTACTGAGAAGGATAGCGAAAATCTGGCATTGACTTACAATGCAGGTTTGCAAGTTGCAATTTAATTTTGTTCCCTTTGACTTCACACTTACTTGGCTTTTCTTCATATGAGTCAAAGAAAAAGCTTGATTCTGCAAGAAACATCAGATAAGCTCCAGAAAAGCACACATGCTACAGTTATTTCTTTTTCTTGTTTTTCTTTTTAGTTTTTTGAGACAGGATTTCTCCGTGTACCCTTGGATGTCCTGGAACTTGCTCTGTAGACTAGGTTGGCCTCCAACTTGTACACATCCACTTGCCTCTACTCCCCCAGTGCTGGGGTTAAAGGTGTGCGCCACCGTCGCCTGGATTCTATAGCTATTTCTTAATTACTGTGCCAGAGCTTTTTTTTTTAAATATTTTTTTATAATTTTTGAAAGTAAAATATAATTGTATCATTTCCTCCCTTCCCTTTCCTCCCTCAAACCCCTTCCATGTACCACCCCCCTTTCTCTCTCTCAAATTCATGGCCTTTTTCTTGAAGTGTGTGTGTGTGTGTGTGTGTGTGTGTGTGTGT
>CABHPH010157373.1:19086-46240 GCA_902168325.1 Peromyscus nudipes | reverse complement strand
TTTTCTTTTCTTTTCTTTTCTTTTCTTTTCTTTTCTTTTCTTTTCTTTCTTTTCCTTCTTTTCTTTCTTTCTTTCTTTCTTTCTTTCTTCCTTCCTTCCTTCCTTCCTTTCTTCCTTTCTTTCTTTCATTCATTCTTCCCCTTTGGTGTGATTTCCCTATGTAGCCATGCTTGTCCTAGAACTCACAATATGGACCAGGATGACCTCAGCCTCACAGAGATCTGCCTGCCTCTATCTTCCAAGTGCTGCGACTATAGTCATTTGCCACCAAGGGTGATTTGCTTTGCTTTTATCTTGTTTTGTTTTAGCTTGGTTTGTGTGTGTGTGTGTGTGTGTGTGTGTGTGTGTGTGTGTGTGCAGATGCACACATGTGAACATGTGTGTAGAAGCCAGAAGACAACCGTAGGTATCATTTCTTTCCAACCCCCCTCCCCCTCCCCCTGCATCCTCCCTTCCCCCTCCCTCCCTCCCTCCCCCTCCCCCAGCCTCCCTCTCTCCCTGCCATTCTTCTTTCTTTCCTCTCAGACAAGGTCTCTGGATGGTTTAGAACTCACAGAGAAGGCTATGCTTGCTAGTCTGTGGATGCCAGGGATCTGTTTTTCTCTGCTTTCCCAGCACTTCGATTACAAAGGCGCACACCCCCTACCCCCATCAAGCTTTTTCCATAGTCCTGAGGCCAAGCTCAGCCCCCCCACCCCCACTTTCATGGCAAGCACTTTACCATCCAAGCTGCGTTCCCAGCTCTCCATCCGAAGTTTCTATGAGCTGCCGACAAAACGCATAGAATTGCAGGAAAGAAAGGAATTTGATTCCAAGAAGAGTCATTTCTTCATATGCAGGATGAAGAACTGTGTCTGAGAGAGCAGCATTGAAAACTAGGCTCCCTGGCTTTTTATTGGCGCAGAATCCAGATCACTGTTTAACAAAACCCAACACAAACAACTAGCCGCTTGTTCAGGATGCCCTGGGCTTTGAAGTGTCAGGGTTTCAGCTTCTGCTCTTAGTGATTTGGCCCCAGCACCAGATAAGGGACCACAGGATCTTATTGGCAAGTTAAAGAATGAGAACAGGGACATTTATCAGCAACTGTGCCATTAGCCCTCGTGTGGGCTGTAATTGCTGGCAGAACAGATAAAGTCACTCTGGGGTAGAACCGTCAATGTTTCTCACTTTGCAAACAAAACACTGTTCTTCCTGGTGAACTCATCCTTTAGGAGGGAGTAAGACCATCTCAGCTTGGCACACTGCTGTATCAGGAAAGGGGTGCTGGAGGATGGAGACCTGGAGGATGGAGACATGGAGGATGGAAACTGAGCCTGTAACTTAGACACGTTTGCTTTAGTGAACGTAAATCTCTTTGTTAGCGGTTAAGTGAACTTAAAACTTCTGCAAACACTAGAAAGTGACTCTCTCTCCCTCTGTTGTATGACAAAAATTTTCCTGGTGAGACACACATGCACATCTACTCACCCCAGATAGGGATTCCATGACAGACCAAAGTACAGATAGCACCAAAGGCCAATTTGGTGAACCAGTGAGTTTTATTGGGGTTACTTACAGGGCCATTGTCTCCTTTAGTCCCCTTTCTCTTTCTCCCCCAGCTGACCCCACTTTGCTATAGACTGAGCCTAGGGCTTTGCACATGGAGGCCAAGACTCTACTCCTGAGCTTCAACCTGGCTGTCTTTTACCTTTTGAGACCAAGCCATGTAAGTTGCCCAGGATTGCTTTGAACTCATTCTCTAGCCCAGACAGGCTTTGAACTTCTGATTCTTCTGCCTCAGCCTTCCATGGAGATGGAATTACCAGCTTATACCACCAAAACCTTGTCTCCATTTAGTCTTGGCTTCTGGCCCTCTCAGTACATTTCAAAGCCTTCTGTATGCCCCACTGGACACACACACACCACCTGCTGTTACAGTTTACCCCTTTCCCTGGGACACCAGGAACTTGACCTTTTGTAGATGCTATCCTCCAGGCTCTATTGACTACTGGTTCATAGTTGATCTTGACCACACCAAGAGTTAAAAAGATGGGGAGAATGAGGGGAGGTCATTCCTTCCTCCCCTTCCTGCTCACATCCTCTCCTGGAGTTTCAGATACTAAAGATCTAGCACCTTGGTACCTGCCGATAGCCCTGTAGTGCTTATATCGCTCATATATCATAATAGGTTCCTTCTTCCTGTTAGGAGCAATCCACCAAATAGATAACCCTCTAGTGGGTATCTTATGTCTTTATGTGGAATGTCTTTATAATGGATTATAACGACAGTCACTCCAAAGCCTAAAAAGCAAAAGTGTCGCCAGCAAATGGTGGTGCACGCCTTTAATCCCAGCACTGAGGAGGCAGAAACAGGCAGATCTCTATGAGTTTGATGCCAGCCTGGTCTACAGAGTGAGTTCCAGAACAGCCAGGGCTACACGGAGAAACCCTGTCTCAAGAAAAAGAAGCAAGCAGACGAATCAAAAACAAAATGGAAAAGTCAAAGTATTAAAGCCTCCATTTGTTGAGAAGCTAGAACTTCTCTTGAGAGGCCAGAGTTGCTGTTTGGAGGCAGCTCAGGTATTTGGCCAGTCTCAGAGGAAAGCGGCTTCCTGTCCTTGTGGCCCAAGCAGGGAACGCTGTTCTGCCAGGTTTAGCTGCTAGGCACAGGGTTTCTTTTGTTAATGCAGCAGAGCTGGAGTAGCTCATTTTATTAATTCCCACTTTATAGGTGAGAAAGAGGAGGTATAGAGAGTCTAAGTGCCTCACAAAGAGCTATGGAGAACCAGAGCTGGGTTTCGAACCCAGATTGTCCCGACTCTAAGCCCAAACTCACAGGACCCAGTACACGTTCCTTCTAACCAGCCCCCTATAGGAGTGGGATGATGTCTCTTCTTCATGCTTAGAGATGTCACGTGCTCCCTGAGTCTTTCAGGTGGACACATCTTAACAAGTAGAAGGGTCAATGCCACACACAACAACTTTCCTATAGACTGGAAACCCATGACAGTCCTTTAATCTCCTTGCCTAAGCCACACCTGCCCAGAGGGGCACAGGCTTTCATTTCTTCTTAGAATCATATTCTTGTAGGAACAGTATACTTTTCCTTTAAGGAAAAAAAAACTGCAATAAAAATGACATTAATAGCTCTGTCTTTGTTATTTCTGTGGCAGACATTTCTTCAGTGAGACTATGGGGCCATTAATAGTTATTTATTTTAAAATATGACTCAGTACCTTTAATGCCACCAAATTACACTCTTAAAATGATTAAAAAATAATAAACTTTATGTCCTGTATACTTGCCACAACAGAAAAAATTTTTTAAAACAACAACAAAACCATTATTCCTGGGCCAGCTGGATAGCTCCAGCTGAGACTAACAATCTGTTTTTGATCCCTGAGACCCACATGGTGGAGGGAGAGAATGGACTCCCACAAGTTGCCTTCTGACATGTTCTCCACCCCCACCCCCCACATGCCCTGGCACACATGTTCCCCTCCAGGCTAAGTAAATAAATATAAACACTTTTAATTAAAACTGAAACACACGAGTCTTCCCTTTGGCTGGATGAAGGGGCGGGCTTGGGGGTTTGCTGTGCGGTGTTTACTTTTGAAAACACACATCGGGTGTGTTTCCAGGGTTCATTATCAGCTGGAGGAAACAGGCTTTGTCACTTGCAGGAAGAAATCATTGACTGTGGGTCAGATCAGTTCCTTGCATTCAACCATAATGACTTTTTTCTGTTAGCAGAGGAAATCCAACAACTTGGTGACTTCGGAAATTTTGTGCCTAGGAAGGAAAAGCCAGCAAGGCTTTGGTTGCCCACGCCGGAAACATGACCCATTGAGCTTCCCTGGGACAATGAGGTGACAGAAGTCCTTTCCCCTTCTAAGCTGGAGAAGCCATAGCTCAGCAGTTTGGAGTCCCTGGCTCTGCTGTGGGTGAACACAAAGGCTCCCATTCTGAAGCAGACACCCTGTGTTTTCTTATAACCAGTGGGCCCTGGTTTCCTTCAGAGAGCTTTCAATAGCTCTGGGGTGGGGCTCTGGGTGTGGAAACCATCTCATCCTCTTCAACCCATCAGTGATCACAACAGGGCTTGGAGAAGGATGTAGGAACTGATTTGGACAAGCTAACAGTCTCTCAGAGGAGGGTCTGAGCCCATGCACAATTTCCCAGTCTTTGACTTGTTAGCTAAAGTAGGAGTTTGGGATCAGACCCTCTGTGTGGTGTCCAGAGATAAAGCAGACAGGGAAGGGGCCAGGTCAGGGGGCTTTTGTGATTCTTGTTTACTGTCAACTGAGCCTGACTTCTCTTGGTGGTCAGAGTGACCAAAAGACAAGGCCAGCACCCCCCCCCCCCTTCCCCCTGAGGATGACAGTCATTTACCTAAAGAGGATGAGTGCTCCATCCAGTAGGATCCTCTTACCCTATGGGGCTTAGGAGCTGTTACTTCACCACTAGCCAACCCAGATCTGTTTCCCATCCTCTCCTGCTGCTGTTCCCTGAATCCTGGTCCCGGTAGACTCCAAGGTAAGGCATACTTACCTTCTCTCTTACAGCTGAATTTGACCAACTTTTGTCATTGGAGGAGTCCAGTGTTTCCACTGGGGCCTTTCTCCCCCACCTCCTTCCTTCTTGCTTCAGCAGTGTGGTTCTGGAAATGACCGAGAATTTCCTTCAACACAGCCACGTTAGTCTATCGAATGCCTTTCTGCTTGTTGCCCATAGTCTTCATCTGGTTCCCGCCCCCTGGGGACGAGACTAGGAATGGCTTTCCCATGTGTCCCAGCATATTCTCTAGACACTTGTTGGAGTTCTTAAGCCCGTGTCCCACGGTCCTGTCCCTAAATTCTCTTGTCCCTCCCACAGCTAGCCCCCTCTAGCCCCCAGAGGCTTTCCCAGAATACTGCCCAGTCCCAAGGACCTCTTGCCTGTATGGGGCTAAGTTTGTGATGCCACGAAGCTAAAACCGCAAAGCCGATTTCCCTGTCAAAACAGTGCTCTGCTGGGGCTGGAGAGAGACACACAAGGCAGCTCACAGCCTTCTGTAACTCCAGCTATGGAAGAATCCAGTGCCTTCTTCTGGCCTTCCCATCCCTCTCCCCTCCCCCCTTCTGCCACTACACACAGACAAAAATAAAACAAATCTTTAAAAAGTACTACTATAGTTTGTAGCCGTGAATTTTTACTCTGAAGGAGTTATCCAAGCCCTTCCTATCCATAGTGTGGTTAAAGACTGGGAGCATCTGCACCCCCAGAACTTACTAGAAATATGGCAGCTGAGGGCCCACCTCAGCCCGTCTGAACCAGTGTCTATACTTAAACAGGGGTCATTCAAGATACACAAGAGCTTCATTCTCAGGTCACTCTTCAGTCCTTGAGATCACTGGACAGAGCTCAGCTTTGAGACTGTGGGTGACCTTTGGGAAACAATGCAGGACTGCTTCCTGGACTCCAAGCTGATAAGAGCAGGGGGCTTTGAGCTGTGTCTCCTTCCAACAGCCCCCTCCTCTCAGACACCTCATACAATCCTCTAAAAAGCCAGCAAAAGTCACTCACCCCATTGTATATATCAGTATACAGGTCCATTTTCATTCTGTTAGGACCAAACATTATTTGAGTGTCTCTTAAATACTAAATAATGTTATACAGACAGAAATGATAAATTAGTCATGGAAAAGAAAAGAGTGGTGAAGAAATGAAATGTTTAAGAGATCAAATTGTGAGGGTAATGTTGTGGAATATTAGTTAAAGATGTGTTACATTCTTTTATGCTGTGGAATATGTTTAATGATGCAAAGATGTGTTGCATTCTTTAATGTTGCATTTGTATAACTCTGTGAAGCTGTGTTACTTTGCCTGCCTAAAACACCTGACTGGTTTAATAAAGAGCTGAATGGTCAATGGTGAGGCAGGAGAAAGGATAGATGGGGCTGCTAAAGAGATAGAATAAATAGGAAGAGAAGAATAGAAGGAGATAAGTGAGAAAAGCAGGAGAGGAGGCTACCAGGGGCCAGCCACCCAGCCACACAGCCACACAGCCAGACAAGGAATAAGAAAGAAAAAATATACAGAAGTAGAAAAAGGTAAAAGCCCAGAGGCAACAGGTAGACAGGGTAACTTAAATTAAGAAGAGCTGGCTAGCAACAAGCCAACCTAAGGCTGGGCATTCATAAGTAAGAATAAGTCTCTGTGTATTTATTTGGGAGCTAGGCCCCCAAAGAGCAAAGAGTAAAAGAAGAAAAAAAAACACTCCAGGGTGTAGAAATGATGAGGTGATGTGTGGGCAGGTGAAGATGGAGGAGAGTGTAGACTTTAACCTGTGACATTGGGAGTGATATTGACATCCTCTTCCTGATGTGGGACAGCACACTTGTGGTCTGTAGAGGAAATCTGAAGAGCCAGTGGAGTGAGGGTTTAAAGTGGCCTCTAAGGCAGGCTCTCCACTACAGAAATCAGATCTGTTCTGTGGTGCCCCTTTTCCTGGATCCCTAAAGCACCACTTGGGGATTAAATGGGTTAGGAGTCTCTGCTGGTTTATGCTATTGTGATAAGCACAAAGGGAATTCCAATCGTGAAAACTGCCGTGTGTGCGTGCGTGCGTGCGTGCGTGCGTGCGTGTGTGTGTGTGTGTGTGTGTGTGTGTGTGTGTGTGTGTATGTATGTGTGTGTGTTCTTCAAGGATGAGACACTCCTCCGCTTTTTATCTTTCCTTTTCCTTTTCTGTCTGGTTGGTGGTTCTCTGTATTCTTCCTGGTTCTTCTCTTGGGATCTTATCTAGCTCTTGTGTAGAAAATCCAGACTGCAGTCTGTGAGGTCTCCTTGTCGTTTTGGAGAAAGAAATCAGAGCCCTCAGTACTTAGGTCATCTGGACACAGACTAGCAGCTCCGATAAACGGATTCCAAACGCTGTGTGGTGGACAAAACAGCTCCTGGTGACAAGCTGGAGGAAGGGTTTCTGTGGCCTGTGTGCTGGTAAGTAAGCAGACCAACTAGGCAAGTGACTTGGAGTCTCCCTGCTTGTGTGTATCTGTGTGTGTGTTCACACTTGTGTGTTCACAGGTGTACTCATGCTACTCATGCCACGGTACTGGTATTCAGGTCAAAAGACAACTGCGGGCCTCCCCTTCCACCTTGTTTGAGATAGAATCTGTGTTGTGTGCCTCTCTCTCAGGCTGTCTGTCTGTCCCAAGCATCCAGAGATTCTGCCTCCACCTCCCATCTTGCCTTAGGAGCACTGGGGTCACAGATGTGCACTGCTGCCCCCACATATTATGTGGGTGCCTGGGACTTGAACTCAGGCTCGCACACTTTCATGACAAGTACTTTGCACAGTAAACCGTCTCCCCATCTCTCTCTGCTTTTCTTTTAATCGAAAGATTTCAATATACATTGCATCCTCTTTTTAGTTAAGGAAAAAAAAAACGTAAGGATTATCATACATACACATTGTTCTTCAGTCTTCTGTTCAAGGTTATGCGCAGCACAAAGGCAAAACTGTACTTTTCGTTTGCCCACATCCACACGCTCATCTTCCTCAACATCTGTGAAGAGACACACTTTACACCTCTGGGAAGAGGCGTGCAAAGATAAAAATGTGATGAGAGAGAAAAAATGCTCCTGGGGGTGTGAGATTAAGTAGCTCTAATTCTGTGGACCTGACAGAAGAATAGGAAGGCTTCAAGGTGGAGGTGACATTGAGGCCGGGAGTTCCAGGATAAGTAGGAGTGTGACAGTCAGCACGAGGCTAGAAAGGCATTTCTGGTAAAGGAAACAAGAAGAAGCCGGGCAGTGGTGGTTCATATCTTTAATCCCAGCACTTGGGAGGCAGAGCCAGGTGGATCTCTGTGAGTTTGAGGCCAGCCTGGGCTACAGAGTGAGTTCCAGGAAAGGCGCAAAGCTACACAGAGAAACCCTGTCTTAAAAAACCAAAAAAAGAAAAACAAAAAAAAAAAAAAGAAAGAAAAAGGAAACAAGAAGAAAAGCAGGAGTATAGCACAGTGGTTCTCAACCTGTGGGTTGTGACCCCCTGAAAGGATTGAATATCAGATATCCTGCATATCAGATATGTACATTGTGATTCGTAAGAGTAGCAAAATTACAGTTATGAAGTAGCAATGAAAATAATTTTGTGGTTGGGGGGGGTCACCACAACATGGAGAGCTGCATTAAAGGGTCGCAGCATTAGAAAGGTTGAGAACCCCTGGTGTGGCATGTGTGAGTGCTGGGGGGAGGGCCTGGGAGAGAAGAGGGAGGAGAGCTGGGGCCAGATGCCAACTGTCTTATGGCCGACTGTTATCTTAGGGGTAGTGATAGCTATGGAGAGGGTTTTCATTAATAACTGCTGCTTTTATTGTCATCTAACCTGGGCCAATGGGATGGTTCCGTGGGTCAGTGTGCTTCTTACCAAGCCTGATGGACCCGAGTTCAATCCTTGGGACTCAGCATGGTGGGAGAAGAGAACAGAATCCCTCAAGTTGTCCTCTGACTGCCGCAAGTGCACAGTGGCAGATTCATCGGCACATGCGCAGGCACCAAGTGAACAAATAAATGTAGTACATATAAAAGTAGTTGAAGAAGAAAATACCCAGAACCTCTATCATGGAGAGAAGAAAATCTCCACCTAATCTTGTTCCCTGAGGCCCTTCCCTTCTGAGTAGGTCGCTTGTGCTCGGTATTACCATTTTAGTCATGCCTTCACAAGCTTTTTGGATCAAGTGGGACAGGGGCTTCTTCCATCCATTCAGTGATTTCCCCAGGATCTTCTAAAGACATTAAATAAGATTGTCATGCCATGGTGAACTGAACCAAAGGACATTCAACCGGATTTTTGCTAAGTTTTGATTCAACAGAACTAAGCAAAGAGGTGACTAACACAGTTTCTAAGGTGCAGTTGGCTCTCCGCGTGCAAAGACCTGATGCTGTCCAGCTCCGGGCCTGTGAAGCACACTTGTGTGCTGCTTCTATGGAGACTGGGCGGGAGAGACTAGACATAGGAGAACGGTTTAGAGTGTACTGGATATGCTGTCTCTGTGTACCCACAGCACGGGGAAGGCTCTCGGTGCAGCCCTACTCCCAACCATAATGTCCCTCAGGTAAGCAAGAAGCTCTTCTTACATGAAGTCTTAAAACTTGGAGAGGAGACCCAAGCACTGGGAATCCTTTAAACTTGGTTCCATAATGGCAGAGCTTGGAAGAGATAGTGTTGCCTTCCTGCCTTCAATTCGAAGCATCCATGTCCCTTCTAAGCATTTCCATAAATAGCTAGCTTTTAGTAAACAAGCAGAAGGCTCTGTGTGGAAGTATAGAGAAGAGAGAGAGACACACGGATCAGTGGGAGAGAATGGAGAGAGTGGCCAAGCTTTCAGTAAGGATGCTATGCTAGTTAAAACTGATTCTCAGCTCAAGAGACCTCCCTCTGGGCATGTCCATAAGAGATATTTAGATTGGATTCACTGAGATGTGAATATGCATGAAGTGATAAAATGTGAATTATGCATGCACAAAGTTGTTTGCTTTCAATTCGTAAAGAAGAGTCGATCAAAATGTCTTCCTGAAGTCCCCAGAAAGTTTGAGGATTCAGAAAGGATTCTGTGGGATGCAGGGCTCAGACTCACACGTCTGGAGACCTGGGCTGTGTGACACTGTCCCTGTGAGATACCTTCAGGGCTGAAACAGCAGGATCTTCTTATCCAGCTGCGCCTGTTCTCTGAGCCCCAGGCCCTGGTCTCCTAGGAATGGCTAGATCCTGGCTCTGAACCTGAGACCCAGGTGCTAGGAAAATTCCTGGATTCAGAATCTGGTGAAGTTTCATTTGATCTTTGACCTCAGCAGCTGGAACCTACTATTCTTTAGGCAGAAGATAAATCAGCGCACTGGGGATTTGCTAGGATAGGCAGGGTAGAACAACATGACCATCTGAGGCTGGTTACTCCACCATTCATCACAATAATCAGCACACCCGAGATAGACCTCTGGGGGACCAACAAACGTCATGTTTCCGGCCTGGTGTAAGTTGCTTTGCAAAAAAAAAAAAGCAAAGATCTCAAAATGGGACGTGTTTACCCCAGGGGGGGCCACAGACAATTGGCAGGGGTTTGAGAGCATCAGAGTAGAATTTCTGCATGTTCTTCATTTCCTCTTTCTACGTTTCTGGGTTTATTTCCACTTTTCAATATACAGTTACACAATGTCTGAGAACAATTATACCTGCTCATTGCCTGTGGATAAATTAATACAAATGAAGGCTCTTAGGAACTTGATAGTTGTATTACATTTTAAAAGTTCAGAGAGTGATAGATATTTGGGTTACTGGGTGAAGATTGATTTAATTGGACCTTATTAGATTCTGAGACCCAGCCCTAAACAAACAAGCTATCTAGTTCAGAATACCCACCTACCAAGACAGGCACTTGCTATTTACTTATGTATTTACTTGTGTATTTATTTATGTATTCATGTATTTATTTATTATGACAAGGTGGCACACTATAGCCCAGGCTGGTCTGAAACTTACTATGTATCCCAGGGTGGCAGCAAAGCTCCTGCCTCAACTTTCTGAGTTCTTAGATTACGTACATGAACACCAAGACTTATTTTTAAAAAAAATGAGTTCACCTTAACTGTCAATCACTAGAGTTTAATTTCCATGTGATAGATGGGTAAGTCCTGTGCAGTCACCCCTGCCTGGATTCTGAGGCTCCTAATCCGTATTTTCCACCAACTGGACAATTACACCTCTGTAGCTAGAATTTTCCTGCCTGGCCCACAGTCAGGACAAATCTCTGTCACCCACCAGTCCCACAGCCACTCAGACCCAACCAAATAAACATAGAGACTTATATTGCTTACAAACTGTATGACCGTGGCAGGCTTCTTGCTAACTGTTCTTATATCTTAAATTAATCCATTTCTATAAATCTATACCTTGCCACGTGGCTCGTGGCTTACCGGCATCTTCACATGCTGCTTGTCATGGCGGCAGCTGGCAGTGTCTCCCTCCGCCTTCCTGTTCTCTCAATTCTCCTCTCTGTTAGTCCTGCCTATACTTCCTGCCTGGCCACTGGCCAATCAGTGTTTTATTTATTGACCAATCAGAGCACATACAGACCATCCCACAGCACACCTCCAGCCATAGATTCCACCTGCCCTTGCCTGTAGCTTTTACCCTGGCCCTATACGGCTGGAATTAATGTGTCCTAGAACTATGTTCCTGGCTAAGCATTAAGTCACCTTTCTTTCTAGTCCAGCTTCAGGCTGCCTCCTTCATTGTGAAAACTAGTTTTGTATATTGATCAGACTCATGTATTGACTCAGAGATGTGTTCTTACTCAACATCCTGGTTCTAGTCATCGAACCCTACTTTGTTTTCTATTGCAGAGAAGGATGGAGAGAGAGAAAGAGGGGGGAATGGGGAGAAAGAGGGAATGGTAGAAGAGAGGAAAGGAGGGGAGGGGAGAAGAGAGGAGAGGAGAAGAGAGAAGAGAGAAGAGAAGAGAAGAGAAGAGAGAAGAAAAAAGAGAAGAGAAGAGAAGAGAAAAGAGAAGAGAAGAGAAGAGAAGAGATAGTAGGCTAGTAGAGAACAGAAGAGGGGAGAGGAGGAGAGGGGAGGAAGAGAGAAGAGACAACCCACTAATCATCACTGTGCTTTGCATATGGTTTGCATGTGCCTACCATGAGCTCATGTGCTGGAGCCCTGGTCCCCAGGGTGGCAATATTAAAGTGGTGGAACTGGTAAGAGGTGGGGCCTAGTGGTTCCATCACTGGGTACACAAACATACATGGATGCAAAACACCCATACACATAAAATAAAATGAAAACAAAAATGGTTCTTCTAGAATCTACTCAGTGTTTAGTAATTTCTTTTAAAGAACATAAATGTGGCACACACCAGTCCCCTGGAAATGTGAAGCAAAATCCACATGCTTGTGTCCTATGTCCAAACTGGAGTCAACAGCTGGCTCCAGACCCCCATTTGGGAGAAACTGGATGCTGGGATAGATTGTGAGGAATTCATTTATGGTCAATCAGACTCCAGAACCTTGGACACCTGAAGACTGGACGCCTTCCCTTCATGTCAACTTGCTCCAGATGGAGCCTCAAAATTCACCTCAATGAATTGTTTAGCTCTCCTTTCTATTAATGGAGTTTCTCTTCTTAACTATTTTTGTTTTTCTTACATTCTCTAGATTAAAAACAAAATTTCTATAAGAACTACATGTAAGAATTAGCAGAAAACACCCTAGAGATTTACATTAGATGTCCTGGTGCCTTTAAAAGGCCTTCATAGGGCTGGAGAGATAACTCAGTGATTAAGAGCACCGAGTGCTCTTCCAGAAGACCCGGGTTCAATTCCCCACACCCACGTGGCAGCTCACAAATGTCTGTAACTCCAGTTCCAGGGGACCCAACACCCATGGCAAACCACCAAAGCACATGAAAACGCCTTCATAATGCTGAGCACATACTCTTCGTATAGATCTCATGGTTGACTAAGAGAACTGGATTCCACTGTAGCTCAGGAAGACTACAGCTTGTGGGGAGCCGCTCCACCCCATCTAATCACATCTGTCAGGGACGCCCTCTGGTTCATCCATTACCCAACAACCAAAGTCCTCCCGGAGGTGTGTCAAGGAATTTCAGTATCCCACAGCGTTACTTCATTCACCGACTTCCTCATATCTGAAATTGTTCCAATTATCTGCCTCATGAGATGGCTGTTGAAACTGAGTATCATAATGACTGTAAAACAATCTCAATTCCCAGATGTCCTATCAGCTCATGCGACACCTGTCAATGTCTTCCAATTGCTCAAAAAACATTTCATGGGACAAATTTTTAATTCTTTTCATCTGAGAGTAAAAGGCTTGAAAGTTCTTCGTGGCCCAGCTTAAACTCCCCTTCCATAGTAGCCTTGATCTCTCTGGAAGGTCTCACCATCAGGTCCAGATTGTTGGGTGAACAGAGGGTAATTGTGGTCTTCTCTAAATTTTGCCCTCTAGTAAAATTCAGGTCAGATCATTTAAAAGGAATAATGTTTTATATTTTATTATTGGCAATCTCCTTTTCCTTCCTTTCTTCCCTCTTTCTTTCTTGAACCAGGGTGCCTTAGTTTCTTGGTCCATTGCTGTGATCAAAAACTCTGACAAAAGAAACCAGAGTGAGAAACGGTCCAAGGTTCTGTCCACGTGATGGGGAGTCAGGCTGCAGGAGCTGGAAGCAGCTGGTCACATCACATCCACAATCAGTAAACATGGAGACACCCGCAACGCACACGGCTGCTTCCCTCATTTTATACTGTCCGAGCTCCCCTGCCCCGGGAATGCCCCCACCCATAATTAAGATGGATTTTACCAAACAGAGCTTTGGCTGGGGGAAGTGGGGAGGAAGAGACAGTTTAACAGGGAGTGAGAAGGACTAAAATGAATTGTAGACATGTATGAGACCTGCCACTGAATAAAAAGAAATAAATTTATTTTTAGAAATTTCTCTAGCCACAAGAGAGTCAGTTAAAATGTGTGTTGGGGGGAAGATTAAGAAGCCTGGCTATAATAAAATGTTCTGTTCATTAAAAGACAAACAAGATGGATTCTCCCACAGTCTTGAAGAACATCCTACCCCGAGGCATGCCTAGAGGCCCATCCCCCAGGCCATCCTAGATTTTGTCCAGCTGACAGTATTATCACATGAGGCTTGAACTCAGGGCTTTGTGTATACTAAGCAAATGCTCTACATCTCTAGATCTTCAAGTTAAAAAAACGAATGTGACAGTGCCAAGCAGTCAGGTGAGACACTGGACTGAAGTCAGGTGATAGGATTCTGTGTGGTTTCTGTATTGGAGCAATTACAAATAAAGTCACTAAAGATATTCACATGTAGCCAGGTGGTGATGGTGACGTCGTACACCTTTAATCCCAACCCTTGGGAGGCAGATCTCTATGAGTCTGAGGTCAGCCTGGTCTACTGAGCAAGTTCTAGGACAGCCAGGGCTGTTACAGAGAAGCCCTTTCTCAAAAAACCAAAAAAAAAAAAAAAAAAAAAAGAAAGAAAGAAACAATTCACATGTAGTTTATTTATATGAATATACATTTCCATTCTACTGTCAGTGCTTAAAAGTGAGATTTCTGGCTCATATGGCCAGGTGGATCTCTCTCTCTCTTTAATTGAAAATAGACTTTTTCTTACAATGTATTCTGATTACAGTCTCCCTTCTGCCAACTCCTCCCAGTTCCTCCCCACCCACTCAGATCCACACCCTTTCTTGTTCTCTCTCTTTATAAAACAGGCATCTAAAAAAGAAAGAAAAAGGAAAACATTACAAAAGAAAAACAAACAAACCCAAATGAGACAAAACAAACAAAGGAACAGAACAAACAAACAGATTAAAAAGAGCCAAAGAAAAAGCAGGAGAAACACAGACAGACAGATGCATGCTGGCACACAGAGAAACCCAGTGCGTAGAGACTCATCAACAGCACTCAGGAAGCCCAGTCAACTCTTCCCTGCCCATAGTGTGGCTACATTATTGGCTGCCTTTCTGAGCTCTAGTTCAGTGAGTGTCTGTCTCATCCTAGGCTTCTTTTAAAAAAGCATTCAAACGTATTTTGGTTTTTATGTGTTTGAGGGTTTTGCCTGCATGTATGTCTATTCACCATGCCCACATCTGGTGCCTGAGGAGGCCAGAAGAGGGCATGGTGTGGGTGTTGGAACAGAACCCAGGAACCCAGGACCCTAGGGGACAGCAGCCAGGGCTCCTAATCACTGAGCCATCTCTGTGTATTTTCCTCATGTTTCATGATATTCATAATCTCCACCTTCTCATGTGTTCACTAAACGTTGTCCAAATATTTTATTTCATTTAATTTTTTTTCCCCCGAGACAGGGTTTCTCTGTGTAGCTTTGGTGCCTGTCCTGGATCTCACTCTGTAGACCAGGCTGGCCTCGAACTCACAGAGATTCACCTGGCTCTGCCTCCCGAGTGCTGGGAATTTGGTTTTCTACTACTGAGTTTTAGATTTTTATTTCATTTATTAAGGGTTTTTTTTTTTAACTTTTAATTAGCATGCAAGGCGACAGGCTTGTTTTGGTTGGTTTTCCTCCCTTCTTCTCCCCATCTCTTTCTCTGCTCTCTTGTTTACCTTTCGAGTTGGATGTTTGTGTGTGTTGGTGTGAACTTTCTCTAAGGAGAGCCCCAGGAAACAGTTTCCTCCGTGTTGTTCCAAAAGAGAAGGAAAGACGCTGGACCGGCTGTGTGCTGAAGAGCAACTGGACCGGCTGTGTGCTGAAGAGCAGCTGGAGAGGCTGTGTGCTGAAGAGCAGAGGGGTCCACAACCTGTAAAACCGGGAAATGTTCGTAGCTAAAGGCAGAGGGGAAACAAGCCATGGGGCCTCGCGCTTGGGGGCCTCACTGAGGGTACCAAAGGGGGTCTGCCATCTGCTTTCAGTATTTTACACAGGTTAAAGAAAAAGCTTACTCTTTTGTTAACAGTACCACCTCTTCAAATCTTCCCTGGTAATACCCCCTCCCTGTTGATTTGTCTTCAGAACAGGAAACTGCAGTTTGGAATTGAGCTAACTTGCCCAGGACACAGGTCTCTAAAGGAGTGAGGCTTGGGACCACAGTCCAGACATGCTTTCTTCCAGCCTGCCGCCTTCAGTGAGGATAAAGAGGAGGGACCCAGGAGAGCAGAGCAATCCAACCCCTGAACGAGGACTTACCCGAGAGTGGGCTACATGGCAAAGGATTGACGAAGCTTGTTATACACCACACAGAGGACTGTGGAGACAGAGCACCCCTGGCCTCCATTTCCACTCTTCCCTTGGTAGACATCCCGTCCCACAGCCTAGACTCACCCTCTAGCAGCAATATGCTAGAGGCAGTGTCCAGATGAGAGCCACAGTGAGGAATGGTCACCTCTTCCAGGACAAACATGTCTCCGTCAGCCCCAGGCTCTTCTGTCTTATTCGTCAGAACTGAATTATACTGCTGCCTCTTACATTTGGACTAGGCTTACCGTTAGCTGCCATAAAGCAGTCAGGATGGACCGTAGGCTAGGGTAGGAGGCCAGACAGTCTCAAAGGAGCAAACACAGTTTAGTGTTCTCACAACGCTTCCGTATGTTCTCAGCCTTCCATGGTCTTTGAGCTCTTTGAAAACTCCACAGAGACCTCTTTAAGTTGTAATAAACAGTTCCTACCCTCGGAAATTCAAGTAGGGTCATTTTGCTACTGTTATGAATTGTGATGTAAATATTTTTGTAGATAGAGGTTTGCCGTAGGGGTCACGATGCACAGGTTGAGAACAGCTGGTCTAGCTGAACAAGGCATGGGGTAGTGTGGATGCTGCCAAGTTTTTGTTCGGGTCAAAAGCAGTATATGCAGCACACTAGTCCCAGGTGACTGGTCACCATCACACCCCAAATTAGTCACATTCATATTTACAGGGTAAATTTGTTAGAATTTGATACTGATGACCATTTGAAAATGTAGAACAACTCAAATTTCTTACAAAAAAATTTTTTTTGAAATCTCACTTTCTATCCTGTTTCAATAGATCTCTTTGAGACTATTTGTTTTTCTACCATCTGTGCTATTTGAACAAGACATAAAAATACTTTAGACATGCATTGTCCCAGGAGAATAGGGTTGCTATCAATGTAACTTAGTAAGAAAGACCAAGAGGGGCTGAGGAGACGGCTCAGCCGTCATATGAAGAACAGCTCTTACAGGGGATTCGGTTCGGTTCCCAGCAACCACATCAGGTGGCTCACAGCTGCCTGGAACTCCAGATTCAGTTTCTTTCAGCCTCTATGGGCACCTGCACACACACACACACACACACACACACACACCCTTAAAAATTATTAAAGATAAATATTTTAGCTAGGTGGTGGTGGCGCATGCCTTTAATCCCAGTACTAGGGAGGCAGAGGCAGGTGGATCTCTGAGTTCGAGGCCAGCCTGGACTTCTGAGTGAGTTCCAGGACAGCCAGGGCTACATAGAGAAATCCTGTCTTGAAAACCCAAAAAAGAAAGAGCAAGCTGTTCTAGACCCCTATCCTGAGACACTGCGGGCTGTCTTGACTCTCCCGGTGTTAGCTGAGCATGCTCACCCTCTTGGTATTTGCTTTAAAATGCCCACTGGGGATTTAGCCTTAATTTTAGAAAGGGAGGAGAGGAGTGAATGCCTGGAGACTGAAAGTTGTGAGGATGGTGTGGGATCGTGGACAGGGAGGTATTGGTGGTCCTTGCTGCGCTTCAGAAGGTACAGAAGTTTAGAAGGAAGCATTGGATGGATGAGCGTTAGTGTTAGCTCAGCTAGGTAAAAGGCAGTGAGGCTCTTCGAGGGACCTGGACAGAGCACCAAGCACAGCTTACAGAGACGTGAGGCCCTTTCCTAAGACATGCCTGGGGTGAGGTGGAAACTGGGACCACGCTTCCTGCCTCCCAGGTGGGCCCAGCTTCAGAGTGAGCTTGGCTTAGAAAAACAAGTGTCCAGCATGCCAAAGTGTGTGCAGAACAGTTCATCCCTGCTTCACCTTGGCAATCCAGATGACCAGGGTGAGATCTCTCAGGAGTTAAGAGCTTGTGATGCACTTGCCGAGGACTGGAGTTCAACCCTCAGGGTTCACACCCCTCACGAGTGCCTGTAACTCCAGCTCCAGAGGATCTAACACCTTCTTTTCCTCCTTGTGAATACATGTACACTCTCACAGACACACATGAGCGTGTGCTCGTATACACACACACACACACACACACACACACATAGCTAGAGTTTCCTGGATGGCCCACAGTCAAGACAAATCTCTCTCACCCGCCAGTCCCGCAGCCGCTCAGACCCAACCAAGTAAATACAGAGACTTATATTGCTTACAAACTGTATGGCCATGGCATACAGTTCTTATATCTTAAATTAATCCATTTCTATAAATCTATAAGTTGCCACGTGGCTTGTGGCTTACCGGTATCTTAACATGTTGCTTCTCATCACAGCGGCTGAATCAGCCTTCCTGTTCCCAGAATTCTCTGCTTGACCCGCCTATACTTCCTGCCTGGCTACTGGCCAATTAGCATTTTATTTATACAGAGTGATATCCACAGCACGTGCGCGCGCACGCACACACACACACACACACACACACACACACACACAGGTGCACGCACATAATTAAAATGAAAATCCAGGCAACTAGGTGCAGATTTGGGAAGAGAGAGGTAATGACATCTCCAAGGTCATGGGTGGCTTCAGGCCAGTGTCTTCTGGCTTTCTGTACATTTACCCTTTTAGAGTATGTTTTAGAGCTTAATTGGCTAAGAATAAGAACGCAGTTGCAAAGCCTTTTACCATCGAGATCACCATCATGCCAGGGGTTTTATATTTATCATTCAACTTAAGATGATAGAGACACTTCTATTATTTCTATCTCAGAGAAAACCAAACCACAGGATTCAACTTGCTGGCCCAAGGCTGAACATCTACAAAAGACTGAACTGGATTTGAACCAATCCAGTGTGGTTTTAGCCCAAACACTCCCAACCACCATATCATCGCTAGGGAGCTTCCCCATAAAAATCAGGCTCCAGGAATGGGAAGCAACATCAGTTTTCTATCCAGACCCCCTGACTGATTTTATATACATTGTCTATTGGGTATTAATACAACATCCATGTTTCCAGTTTATTTCAGTCAAGAAAAAAGTGGAGGCTTGAACCACTGGAGCTCTTCATTCTTGAGTGTGAAATCCTTTGGCCCAGTGGTGAGCCTCCAGTTTGCTGTCTACTCTGTCCCCCACAGAAGGTTCTTAAGCAGAGTAGGGATTTAGGCATCATGAGCCTCTGACAGGATCTCACATGCGAGAGAAACCCTTTGAAAATGAAACCATGTTATCCTGTCATGAGTGGGTTTGACAAACTCTCCAAGTCAATATAGCCTTGTGTGCTTTCTGATAGTGTACATTAAGCCTGTTAGTGTTCTGAACCACCCCTTGGGGACCCACCCAGCGTCCTAATGTCATTTTATGTAAAGTCCCCTTTAAGAAAAAATTTCTCCCCCTTCACTCCCTGCCCCCCCCCCCCCGTAGCACGCACCTCCCTCTTCCACGCTGTCTCGCTCTCACTCTCTCTTCCTTTCTCTCTCTCTCTCTCTCTCTCTCTCTCTCCCTATAATAAGAAATTTTCCACGTGGACATGTGTCTGCATAGTGCAAGCAGCTTTCCACCGCTCCACCCGGCAGCCCACCATGGCATCTCCATGGTGTGTCTCCCTCACCCGCCAGGGTACCTTGGCCCAATCCGCCAAGGCCTCCCTGTTTCATAACAAAGCCTCTGGCTAGAAGGGAGTGAGGCATACAATTCCATTTGGACAAACCGGTTTTGATTTTTCTTCATCTTCCAGAATCTAACTATCCTCAAACACCTTGCTGAGACCACATTGCCCAGGCTTGATTCCCTGTCTCTCTTAAACTGCGTGAATGGCGTATACAAGGTTCGAACCCCAGAATATAGAACTTTTTATTCATGACAGCTCATTTTGCTTCGATCTTAAGGAAAACCTGGGAAAGGAAGTAGTGTGCCTTCATTCTCTTGGTCCTCTCTGTGTAGGATGCTTGGATGAGGGAACGTGTCTACACCAGGAGGGACAGATTTCTGTTCACCATGAAGAACCACAGCTAGTTCATGGGTAGGATGGGTATGTGTTAGGGTCTGAACAAGTACTGCCATGGCTAAACCCTAAGATAATGGTGTGAGGTAATGGAGGTGAGGCTTTTGAGAGATTAGATCATGTGTGACTGTGGAATCCTCAGGTGTTTTGGGATATTCGATCACACTGTGTGTTTGTGGTAATTAAACAAAATGAACCTTGGGTCAGGAGGTGGGGCTAACAACTAGTTGACAGAAAGTAATCATAGAGAGTCAGAGGGAGTCTGGAAGACTGATAGAGAGATGCACAGGAAGTAGTAGGGAGGGACTTTGAGTGTGGCAGTCTTTTTTGGTTTTGCGGAGTGGAAGGAAGCTCTTTCTGGAGACACTGGTGAAGACGGAAGCTCACTGAGTAGCTCCTCAACCTCTCTGAGCTAGCAGGTTCTCACCCCCAGCCTCTGACTCCCAAGTCTTACTGATAAATAGAACGATAGAGATTTAGTTAAAAACTGCAATGGTCGCAACAGCAAGGGGCAGATCCTACAGGATGTAAAGGTCCAGCCAGCTCTCTTGTCTGAGAAGCCAACCAGTAACTTCGGAGCCACAATTACTGGCTGAAACAGCAGTAGACTTAGGTGCAGCTGCTGTGCCGATGGAAAAACAACACTCAGGAATAGGATCTATGTCCTTATAAAAACAGATTCTAGGACGAACAAGCTGGCCCGATGGGTAAAAGTGCCTGCTGCCAAGCCTGAAGACCTGAGTTCAATTCCTGAAACCTACATGGTGGAAGAAGAGAACTGATTCCTGAGAGTTGTCCTCTGACATATGTATGAAGACAAAATAAATAACGAAATCATAAAAGGAAAGGAAGGAAGGAAGAAAGAAACCCCAAGAGCTCATTGGTCCCTTCCACATGTGAAGACAGCAAGAAAGCAGCTGCATGTTAGACTCTCATCAGACATCAAGCCTCCTTATGCCTCGATCTTGGACATTCCAGGGCTATGAGAAAAGAATTCTGTTTATAAACGCCCCCCCACCCCCCATCTATGATACTTTGCCACAACAGTGTAAACGGAATAAGAACACGGGAGCTAGCAGAAACTGTGCTAAGTGAAATAGACCATACATGGGAGGACAAACGCCCCATGACCCTGCTCACATGTGGTACCTGGAGCAATCATATCGAGCTAGAAAAGGCAGAATGGCAGTTCCAGGAGGTGGAGGAGAACTGAGGGGGGATGGGGCGGAGGGTGTTCCTGTTTGATGCCTACAGTTTCAGTTTGAGTCAATGGGGAAGTTCTAGAAGTGGTGGTGGTTGCACACAAATGTGAATGCATTGAATGTCACAGAATCTCACACTTTCAAATAGCTTAGGATTGGTGGTGTGACGATCCAAACACACACGCATCCACATTTGAATGATTGTAAATATGTACATGTTTTACCACAATAAAAATGAAAGAGCCTTTGAAACGGTCTGTTTGATGTTAGGGATAGAGTCTCACAGATTGTTGAGAACAACAGCTTCCACTCTGCGGGTAAACTGAGGTAGAGGAGATCAGAGAGCTCACAACCAAAGGCCCAGGCAGGACCAACATGAAGCTGAGGTCACAGTTTCCAGGGACTCTTATCTCTATGCCACCAACAGCCAGGGTTTCAGGGACACACAGACACCAGTGACTCAGGCCCTTCCCAGTGCCCTTACTGCATTGAAACACACCCTCAGAGCACTGCCCACTCCTTCTTTGTCTGTTTGTGTGTGGTTCAACCCTGATGATAAACTCTTTGAGGGCAGGTCCCATGGCTTTGTATGGATGTTTCACCACCAAGCAGCTTGCCTACACCCAGTAAAACCTGAAGGAAGATTTGCTAAGTGGACAAATAAATAAACACACAAACCACTTATGGGCAGGCATAGGCTACTCAGGCTGGGTGAGTATTAAGAAACAACTTGGAAGTTTAATTACTTAATTCATTGGCTATATTAGGCCAGAATCCAAATGCAAAAATTGATAATTGTGTGTGTTTAACTCAGATATTGAGTTTGGAAGACAAATATTAATATCCACATTCATGAAAAATAATATGAAGACATGTTTTTACAATTTTATTAGAGAGCAGAGGCACATGTTAAAGAGTAAGGCCTTTCCCACCTTGAACTATATAGCCTGTTTCCAATTTCATAATGCCAATTTTATGTTTGTAAGAAAGGTGAAGTCTGGCGCCCTCTGGTGGCATTCTACTTGAACGACAAATGCAATGAGGTTCTGGGATGCTGGGACATTTGTATCCAGCAAACACATGCCCTGGGAGAATTGCTTCCTTGAGACCCATTGCTGCCGTCACTGGCCCTGTCTCTTAGCAACTTCATATCAGAATATTTCACTGACTAAAGGTGCAGTTAGGTGGTTGTAATCTCCCTGTATGAGCTTGGATACAAAATGCATAATGAGATCAGAGATGAAAACTCTTTTATAATCCCACAATCTCAAAAAGGTCAAGGCCAGAAGAATTCATGATTCATCCCATGTCTTTTCCTCTGGTCCCTCCTCTCTTATTTTCTCCCTGTCTTTGTGTCTCATTGACCCCCCAGAAAACCAGCTGCTCATCTTTCAAGGTGTTCTGGTCTGCTTTCAATCACTGTAATAAAATATCATGACCAAAAGCAACGGGGAAGAAATGGTTGGTTTAGCTTACACATCACAGTCACAGTCCATCATCCAGGGAAGTCCAGTCAGGAGCTGAGGGCAGGAACCTGGAGGAAGGAACTGAAGCAGAAGCCATGGAGGAATGTTGCTAACTGGCTTTGCTGTCCACGGCTTACCCAGTCTGCTTTCTTATAGCACCCAGGACCACCTGCCTACAGGTGGTACCACTCCAAGTGAGGTGGGTCCTCCTACATCAATCATTAATCAAGAAAATGCCTCCACGGACTTGCCGACAGGCCAATCTGTTGGGGGCATTTTCTCAATTGAGGTTCCCTCTGCCCAGATGATCCTAGCTTGTGTCAAGTTGGCAAAATCTAGCCAGTACACAAAAGGGTACTTAAGCATCAGTACCTTGATAATAGGTTGTATAATCTTATCGATCGGCTCTGAACACATATAAATACCAGCAACACTAACAGATTCAGCAGGGTGTGCGTGTGTGTGTGTGTGTGTGTGTGTGTGTGTGTGTGTGTAAGTGTATCAATAATAATTAAAGAAGTGCCAGGCGTTGGTGGCGCACGCCTTTAATCCCAGCACTTGGGAGGCAGAGGCAGGCGGATCTCTGTGAGTTCGAGGCCAGCCTGGGCTACCAAGTGAGCTCCAGGAAAGGCGCAAAGCTACACAGAGAAACCCTGTCTCGAAAAACCAAAAAAAAAAAAAAAAAAAGAAGTCACTAACTTGAGAGAGTAGAGGGAGGCAGGAAGAGTTGGAGGGGGAAGAAGGAAGGATGGAAATGATGTAAATACTGTATTCATGTATGAAATTTTCAAGAAAGATTTAAAATTTAAATTAAAATGATTTCTCTTGCTATTCTCTAAGGTCTGCCTGGTAACTTGTCTTAGTTCATCTGAACTCTTCATTAGCAGCTGTGTCCCACGAGGGCAGTTTCTGTCTTGGGACCAGTAACTACTCACTCCCATTCAGCCAAGGCTCAGCACAGGGCACAATAAATGTTCATCGGATATGCCAATCGAAAAGCAAGACAGAAATTCATGTTAGAAGCAAAGAACAGGCAAAACTTCTGCAGTATATGCTCTTTGTCTGTTAAGTTCTGTATCTACAGACTCAATCAATCATGACTCAAAGATGTTCTTTAAACTGTAACTGAGTCTGCACAGACTTCTTGCCAGCCTTCCCTAAACCATACGGTGTAACAGCCACTTACATAGACCCCACATTTTACTAGGTGTTCTGAGTAATCCAGGGATGATTTCAGTATAAGGGAAAGCCAGACATAGGGCACATACCTATAATCCCCACACCCAGATGGTAGAGGCAGGAAGATCAAGGATTCAACACCAGCCTCAGATACATAGGGAGTTCAAGGCCAGCCTGCTTCATGTGAGACCCTAAAAAATAAATAAATAAAATGGTTTCTGGGAAGATGAGTTTGAGTTCTGTATAGATACTGAATTTATTTTTAGAAGACTTGAGTGTCTCCAGGATTTTAGTAGCCATATGCATCTATTTTTAGAAAAGACTTCAGTGTCTCCTGGATTTCGGTAGCCGTATGTACCCTGGCACCAATTCCCTGTGGTCATGGTAACCAGAGTGCTAAAGCTTTGCCTTGGTCCTCCAATGTGAGTATGTGAAGAGGCTAGGGCTAGAGGATTTGATAAAGCAATTGAGCTCATCTGAAATCCCAGCCCCCTGGAGGCAGGCGAAGGAGGATCCCAAGTTCCAAGCCAGCCTAGGCTATAGGGCAAGACCTTACCTGTCTCAAAAAACAAAACAAAACAACAACAACAAAAACACAAAATCAGAGACAGGGGGGAGGGGGAGGAAAAGAAAGACTTCGAAAAGAGGGACATAAAGGGCTGGGGCTGTAGCTCAGTGACAGAGAACTTCCCACCTTGCACAGACTGGGATCTGATCATGCCAGCATTCCTCCCAACCAATGAACAGAAGATGAACTTGGAGACCGATCATGCTTGCTCCAAGTCACATGACTCAAAAAACAAATTCCCACAAAACAAAACAAATGATGGCTTTGGGTTCTTGCTTTCCAGTTCCTCACTCTGTTTCTCTCTCTTCTTGGCAGACAGCTATAGTCTTAGACCAGACGTTTCAGCTATCTGTAGGCATATATGCACAAAACATTTCGGTAGATTTAAAAATCTTATTTAGATGCTACAAGGAACCATTGTGGGGGTATTGTGTTCCCCAAAATATTGTGCACGCTAATAAACTTGTCTGGGGTCAGAGACAGAACAGTCACAATGTTAAACATGGGGATAGGCAGTGGTAGCACACGCCTTTAATCCTAACATTCCAGAGACAGAAATCCCTCTGGATCTCTGTGAGTTCAAGGCCACATTAGAAACAGCCAGGCACGGTGACCCACACCTTTAATCCCAGGGAGTGGTGGTAGAAAGCAGAAAGGTATATAAAGCGTGAGGACCAGAAACTAGAAGCATTTGGCCTGGAGAAACATTTGGCCTGGTTAAGCATTTAGGCTTTCAAGAAGCAGCAGTTCAGCTGAGGCCCATTCGGAGATGAGGACTCAGAGGCCTCCAGTCTGAGGAAACAAGACCAGCTGAGGATCCGGTGAGGTAGCTGTGGCTTATTCTGTCTCTCTGACCTTCCAGTGTTCACCCCAATACCTGGCCTCGGGTTTGATTTTATTAATAAGTACCTTTAAGATTCATGCTACAAACCATCACTACCCAGCTACCCTCATTCTCACACTAATTAATGGGTAGACTGAAAAGCATGCTCCTGGACAACACTGAATTCCAGGGCATGTTGTGGAAAACTCAAATATTGGAACCCACGCTCTGTGGTTCACTAGTTATATAGTTTATGCAACTGGCCTCTCTGCCTTCAAAGCCTCACTTATAACATAGACTAAAATTTGAGTGTGTTGCTAGTTTTTAAAAAAATATATATATTATTTCATTTTTATTTATAATTTAAGATAATCTTGTGTGTATTCATGTTATTGTGTGTGGGTGCACATGTGTGTGCAGGTAGAGGCTAGAGGTTAATGCTGACTGTCTTCCTCAATCTCTCTCTATCTTATGCATTGAGGCAGGGTGTCACACTTGAACCCAGAGCTTGCTGATTCAGCAGTCTAGCTGGCCAGCTTGCCTCAGGGATCCCTTGTCTCCACCTCCCTGGTGCTAGGATCGCAGGTGGGTGGACATGCCCACCAGCATTTATGTGGATGCTGAGGTTTCAAATACTGGTCATTGGACTTGCACGGCATGGTCATGAGCCATCTCCTTGGCCTCTGAAACACACACATTTAAGTGTATTGTTTGATACATTGGATATTGTGCATACTCTCAAACTGTCTCCACGATTAAGATAATGAGTACTTCTGCCATCTCCTGCTCCCTTGTAATCCGTCTTTTACATCTTTCCTTGGCCTTCCTTCCCAGGCAATGACTGATTTGGTTTCTGTCACTATTGGACATTGTTTTGCGTTTTCAGAATTTGGTATGAATGCAATCACGTAGTGTGTATTTGGCATTTTTCACATTCTGGCTTCTTTCATGTTGTTCACTTAGTCTAATTATTTTGAGGCTGTGATCATTCTCAGAGTGTATTTCAATGGCCCAATGGCTCATTCATTGTGTGGATAGAGCTGTTCTTCTATTCAAGTTGCTTCCAGCCGTGGCTATTACAAGGAAAGTTGCTCTGAACACCCATGGCCGGGCCTTTGTATAACAAGTTATGCAATGGGCCGAATGGTTGTCCCCTCTTTCCTGTCCCATGTCAGAAAGCCCAAACCCCAAGATGACCGTTTACCATTATCTGTCAGAGTGTCAAGCTCAAGTGTTTCCAAGTTCTTGGCCTCTTATCTAAAGAAATGAAAACCAGAGCTCACCCAGATTTGCAAAAGCAGCGAGACAACTTTATTCAGAGTGAAATGATCGTATAGACTACAATGGATAACACTATCAAGATTGACAGTGGGCCACGTCAGTGAAGTTATTCAATTATACAGTTTGGATTTTCCTTTTTTGTGGTTCAAGAGAAGGAGGAGTTTGGTTAGTATGGGGCATGGTTTGTGTGATTTTCTGTTTTGATTGACAGGTTAGGTTGTGTAATCATTTTTCTACAGTGCATCTCTCTTCCCATAATGCAAATGACCTTGATCATATGCATGCCTAATTATCGATAGGCATAAGGGTAAAAGAGGGGATTCTCCCTAAAAGCTCACTTGAAAGACAGTTTGCTTACTGACTGAGTGTGCATCCTAGACCAGTTCAGGCTGGATCAGCCTTTCTATTCTCCCTACCCAGATACATTGGGAATAAACTTGAATAGGAACCATCTAAATTTGATTGTTAGGGGTGGAGAAATGTACACCATTAATTAGAGAATGGTGTGTGTGTGTGTGTGTGTGTGTGTGTGTGTGTGTGTGTGCAGCTCAATGCAGGTAGAGATCAGAGGTTGCTAGGTGCATTGCTCTGAGAGGGCTGTGTGTGCATAGCACCATAGTAAAAGAGTGAGGTTGCCAAGTGTGTTATTAAAAGAGGTGTGTGTGTTTATGTGTTATGGAATAATCTTTTTGTACACCGTGAAGATGTGTCACTCTGATTGGGTTAATAAAAAGCTGAACAGCCAATTGCTAGGCAGGATTTCTGGGCAGAGAGGATGCTGGGAAGAAGAAGGCAGAGATGCCAAGAGATGCAGAACAAGAAGGATGGGCACTACGGAGATGATGTAATAAAGCCATGAGGCGCCGGGCGGTGGTGGCGCACGCCTTTAATCCCAGCACTCGGGAGGCAGAGGCAGGTGGATCTCTGTGAGTTCAAGGCCAGCCTGGGCTACCAAGCGAGTTCCAGGAAAGGCGCAAAGCTACA
>CABHPH010157373.1:0-18986 GCA_902168325.1 Peromyscus nudipes | reverse complement strand
GGTGCCATCTCTAAAAGCTGGCCATGCCATTGCCCTGACAGTCTTCAGAAAGTCTCTCTACACAGATGTGGGGACTCCACTGTGGTGTGGCAGAAGGAAGGGCAGGAGAGAGGTAGTGGAGACAACTCAGTACAGGCTCTTCTCAGGAACCCTGGGCTAGGAACTGATGCTCCAGATATGCGTGCAAGCCCAGTTCAAAGCAGGGCCACTCCAGATCTCAGCTGTGTTATCCTGAGGTTTATGATTTTCTCAGACCACAGTGTGGTCACTTAGGTGTGGCTCCAAGGGGCAGAACATTTCTTTTGATTTTACCCACAACACAAAAACACACTGCTTCTTGAGTAAATCAGAGTGTTGGACTTGGATAAAAATAAGCTGGAACATCCCACAGCTTTAACAAAGTTGTAAATACATCACACTGTTACTCTCTGCCAACAGAGGACACACGACCAGCAAGCAGACTGGAAGGGAGAGGCAAAGCCAGCGAGAGCCAGGACGACCATCTGTTCCTGTGTGCCCAGGATGTCCTTAGTGCTCACCACCCCACAGCAGTGAGGTACAAGGACAAGTTCTGCTTGAGTGGAAGCTGGAGAAAGTTAAGAGAACAAAGCTCGAGGCCTTGACTAGAGGAGAGAAGATGTCGCACAATCTCCAACTGGTCTAGAGAGTGTTTCTCATCTCTCCGAAGACGAGAAGTGTAACCTCACAATCAGCAATGTGAGGTGTACCACAAAAATGAGGTGCTCATCAGATGGGAAGTGTGCCACAAACACCACTAACGCAAACACAAGCAGGGACAGCAGGAGCAGGCTGAAATGAACACAGGACTCTTTCCCTGGCCATCGGTCTCCACCCTGAGGCCACTGGTTTCTCCCACTCCTTTAGATGATATTGTGGGTTGAATTGACTCCACCTCCACATGCTGAAGTCCTAACCCAGCTCACTTTTGGTCATGACCTTATTTGGAAATAGAGTTTTTACTGATGTAATCAAGTTGTGATAGTGCCATGCTACATTAGGGTGTACTCAGTGATGACGGTCCTTAGAGAGAACTTTGAAGCCAGGCATGCTAGTACATGCCTATAATCCCCCATGGGATGGGGCTGAAGCCATCCTGGACTACATAGCAAGACTTGGTTTCAGAAAAAAAGGGGGGGGGTGAGAAAATCAAGGAGGAGGATAAGAAAAAGGAGGAGGAAGAGAGAGGGAGAGATTTGAACATAGAGATAAACATTAGAGAGGACAACTGTCTTAGTTATTGTTCTGTTGCTGTGAAGAGACTCCATGACCAAGGCAACTCTTATAAAAGAAAGCATTTATCTGGGGCCTTGCTTACAGTTTTAAAGAGTTAGTCCATGGTCATCACAGTGGAAGCAGACAGGCATGGCACTGGAGCAGGAGCTGAGAGCTTTACATCCTGATCCACAGGCAACAGGCAGAGAGAGAAAGACACTGGACCTAGCAGGGGCTTTGGAAACCTCAAAACCCACCCCAGACATACCTCCTCCAATAAGACCACACCTCCTAATCCTTCCTAAACAGTTCATCACTGAGACTAAGTGTGCAAACACATGAGTCTAAGGGCCAGAAATTATTCAAACCTCCACAAAGACCACATGATATGAAGTTAGAGACAGAAATTGGAGTCTTCTGAAGCCAGGGATCACCCAAGACTATTGGCGACCACAAGAAACTAGATTAGAGGCACTGAGCAGATTCTCCCTCAGAGAATGATGGTGGCTTATTTACCAACCCTGCCCAGTACCTGATTTTACACTTTCCCTCTCCAAAACTGGAGAGAAGACATTTATGCTATTTTAAGCAACCCACATTGTGGTGCTTTGCTCTGGCAGCTCAGCTCTGGGACACAAACACAGGGACTTCTACCCAGGTGACCAATGATTACTTAACAAAGACAAATGGAGAAAGTTCAATCTTGCATGGCCATGATGACAGAAGCCAAACCAAGTGACAAGCAGAGGGGATGTTGCCTCCGGGATTTGACATACACCTGCCAAACCTGTGCTTTGAATATCTGGTCTCCAGCGGGGGTGCTTGGGCCTCGAGGACCTGGGGCCTGAGTGACAGACATAGGCTCTCGGGCTGGGCCTGTGAGGGTTATACCCACTGCTTCCCTGCATGGCTCCCTTCCCTGTGTCCCGTCTGATGTGTGAACAAGCCACCACTACATGCTTCTGCTGCATCAATGCCACTGTGGGCTCTGCCATGTTTTCCTTTCCAGGAGTACTGGAATTCCCCTGCAGCTACGAGGTGTAATAAAGCCTTCCTCCCTTCCATTGGTCTGTTATTTTGTCACAGAGAGGAGAATAGTAACTGACGACCCTGGAGTGTAGGTCACAAATATCGAGAAGCATCATCCCATCTCACCCAGGAGAGAATGCTTGTCTTCTAGAGCTCATTAATGTCTCCATCTCATATTCTAAAAGCAACAACAACAACAACAACAACAAAACCCCTCATAACACAAGACATACTGCAATAAAAAAGTCCATAAAGCATGTGTATACTGTTTAATAATTACATAGCAAATAGCTTGTTTTGTCTGGTTGCTGCTCACCTGGGGCTGGTTGGTTTCTGAAGAACTTTGAAGTAGTGGCTCACACTGTGGGAATGGGAAGTCTGAGGTCCAGGGGCTAGCATGCACCCACTGGTAAGGGCCTTCTTGTTGCATCCTCACAGGGCAAATAGGGAGAGAACAAACACACCCCAGTGAGCCCTTTTCATAAGACAAGTTAATCCTGTCATGACGCGGAGCTCTCACGACCTAAACACTTCCCAATAAGCCCAATATTCCACCTGTGACATTAGGGATTAAGTCCTTTAGACCACAGCACGCCCATGTAGCTACGTCTCAGATACTAGGAGATCGCCACAGCCTCCCCAGACCCCACCTCTACACAGCCACAGCCTGTCCAAACCCTGCCCCACAGTGGGAGGTGCTGCCCTATGTACCGTGTTTATAGTGTATAGTCCTATACATTCCCTCAGAAATAGAGCTGGGGATTGTCTCTTTTGAATGCAATATAAATAGAATAAACCATATGTATTTTTATGTCTATTCTTTTGTCAATTTTTTTAAAATTTGAAGTAGAGTCTCATTGCTGCTCGGGTTGACTTGGAACTTACTACGTACTCCAAGCTGGCCTTGAACTCACAATGATCCCTTACTCAGCCTCCCAAGTGCTAGAATACAAGCATGAGTTAGTACATCACTTACATTTGATTTTTCTCTTTTACCAACCCTTCCTTTTTCCCTCGCTTTCTTTCCTTTCCGCTGTCTCCCTCTTTCCCTCTCTTCTTTTTACTCCCTCCTGTCCCCCTTTCTCGGGTGCAGGAAAGGACACGCACGGTCCTGTGCATGTTAGGCAAGCTCTCTATCTGAACCGTGCCGTGAACCCTAACACCTACGTTGCTAATTACAGTTCCAGTTATTTTATTATGAGACTTGCTCTCAAAACACTTTAAAATCATTTATTTATCTTACTTTTGTTTGATCATTCTGCCACAGGTCTAACAAAATCATGATCATTAAATTGCTCCTCACCCCATTCCAGACTTTCTGCAGTTTCCAGAAAGACTGTATTTATTCCAGGCTGCTCAGAAGCAGATCCAGTTTAGGATTCCAGGGTGCTGATTGATCTCCCCCTCAATGTTCACCAAACAAGGAACACAAGATGCTTTATATCAAGCACAGAGACTAAAACACTCAGAATGCTGAAGAGTTGCCCAATTTTAGAGCAAAGTGATTGGTATGGAACAGTTAACCACTCGTCCCTTGCAAAGAAAGAATTTTATGTAGGGTTCTAAAGAAATGAGCAAATGAGTACATATTATAGCACTCCGATTCCAGAGTGCATTCATATCGAGAATCTAAGTCTAGGGTCTCAGAAAGTAACAGGAATGTGCCTCTTGGTTCCAGCGGGGCCTTCTGGTTCCACTTGTGTGTTCTGTTTGTGCCGCAGGACTTTGTCTGTGGTCCTTGGATGTCTTTTCTGGGTTGAACGGGAGCCTGGAAGTCATTCCTCTCGTTGCTCTTGTTTCATAGTTGGTTTTCCAAGTCAGCGGCATTGCCTGGAACTGATTGACAGATGAGGGATGGTTATTCTGGGGCAGAGGATGAAAGAAAAACCAAGAGCAAGACAAACAAACAGAAAGAAAACACAATCCTGAAACAGACACCCGTTTCTCTTTAGGCAATGTAGTTAGAGGCTTCCACGGTGGCTGAACCATCTTGCGTTCAGCTCTCACTCATACTCCACGATGGGTGGCTAGTGATCTGTGCTGTCGTTACAAAACGTCCATCAGCAGGCTCTGACCCATGTTGTCTTGGTCAACTAGAGTCTGAAGGGTTGTGGGCAGGGGCACTTGTGTACATGGAGTGGGGATCTTTTTGTGTTTCAAAGGAGTCTCATGGGTACATTCAGATCACCAGATCTCGCCTAAATACTTTTTATTGTCATGAGTGAATGCCTCTCCCTCTGCCTTCAACTCCCATGGTCTTTGTTTTCTGTCTCTTGTGTGGACAGACATTCTGTTACCAATAAGACAGAGGAAGAGAGAACTTAAAAGATTAATCTTTGCATGACCATTTGAGGAGACAGTGCTTGAGTTCATGATGACCTCGTGGTGTTGGGGCTGGTCTAACAGTCAGGGTTTCTTCTTGGAGAGGGCATCTTGATGTGGCTCCATGCTTAATGGATGGGGTGGCTACAAAAAGCAGCTGAAAGTTGTCCAGAGAATCCATTCAGAGATAGGGTCCTAACACACAACAGAATGTTCTTCAAAGAGTCTGAAGAGAAGGGATCAATTTCAGAACGAATTTTATTACCTTACTGGAACATGCCAAGTATGTTCTCTTCTGTCCTCTCCTTGACTGTCACACTCAACAGGAAAACCCTTGCAGAGAGTAGGTGACCAGATGTCCTTCCTCTACCCCCTCCCTATGATGGTTGATTTCAGGTCACCTTGACAAGATCGAGAATAACCTAGGAGACAAGCCTCTTGGCATGTGTGTACGGAAGTTTCCAGACTGAGTTCATTGAGGTGGGAAGACCCATTCTAGCTGTGGGCAGCACCCCCCTGCCTGGGGTCAGGAACTGAATGAAAAGGAGAAAGTGAACTGTACTAGCACTCAGCACTCTTTCTTTGTGTTATAACTGCAGATGCAGTGTGACCAGCTGTCCCACGCTCCTGCTGAACCCGGGTCTTCCCAATTCACTAGGCTGGCTGCTCAGGGAGCCCCGTGGATCCTCTTGTCCCTGCCTTCCCTGTGCTGAGGTTATGGGTGGATCCTGCTACATCTGCCCTCCCCTTGCCCATGGGTTCTGGAGAAACTGAACTCAGCTCACCATGCTCTCACAGCAAGCTCTTTACCAGCTCAGCAAGTATACACTGTCTAGTAGTTTGCAGATCAAGAGATGAGGGTCAGAGAGCTAATGCCCCTCTTCACATTACATGTTGCTTTGTAGTTTTGACGCAGTGCCCAGTTCCTCAGCTCCAAGAATGTGGCCAGCAAATGTGTCTTGATCATTTGCTGCATTTAGGGACCTACAGAGAAGCCTGTTTGTTTAAAGAGAAAGACGTTTATTGGGACACATTACCAAGCTACTCTTAACTCTGAGTCAGTTGAAAGGAAAAACGATGAAGCTGTCTGATTCACGAAAAGAGAAATGAGCCGAGAGCTGGTGGGTGATAGACAGAAACCAACTGGACTTCGTTCAGATGGTAAATGACAAGCTTCTTGGAGGAACAACTTGGGGAGAAGAGAATGGCACCACAAAGGTCTTTATGGGTCAAGCAATGATTATACAGTTTACAAATCCATTTGGAAGTGGAGGAAGTAATCCTTGGACACAGGGCAGATAGAAACCATCTTCTTCCCACCAAGCAGAAGTTTCAACAAAGGAAAAAAAGGTTAGATTACAAAGAATTCTCAACTTGATCTACACAATAAGATTGGTGAACCTCTGACTGGATTCTGAGGATTCCAGTGTAGATTGTTCTTGTTGGCTGGGTTCAGTGCTGACCGTGGATGGGCAGTTGCACAGACATACATATGCCCCCTGTCCTGTGTGTGTGTGTGTGTGTGTGTGTGTGTGTGTGTGTATGTGTGTGTAAGTCTACCAAACAAACTACTATAGAGGTTTTTTTCGAGAAAATAACATTTGTCAAACTCTTACAATGTATCAGAAGTTCTACCACACATAATTTATTTTCTCATTTAATCATCATTAAAAAGCCACATAACCGAGTGTTACTTTCTTCTTTGACAGTTAGGAAAAGTTATGGAAATATTCTCAGTGTTTTAATAGGTAATAAGCTTCACATATTTAAGTATGATTGCTATAATATGTATTCATATTATTTTAATCTTCAAAATTGCCTCGCTAAAATAGACACTCATATATGCAACAAGCAGATAAACTGAGGCTTAGACATCTTAAACAACTTGTTCACTGTCAAAGGAAGAAATATCATTTCTGTCATAAATTACCTAGAATCCTTGATATGGTATAGAATTCAGCTACTATTAGGGAATAGAATATTTGTGGAAGACTCATACTAATTCCAGAGAGCGAAAATATTAGCCAGGTAACCTTTCTTTCTTTTTTCTTTTTGAGTGAAACAGGATCTTACTCTGTAGCTCTGGCTGACTTGAAACTCACTATGTAGACCACACTGGCCTGGAACTCACAGAGATGCCTCCTGAATGCTTAGACTAAAGGCATGTACCATCAAACTCAGCCCAGTTACTTTTCACTTATGACAATCATTGAGAAGCGGGAATAAAAAGATCTCTTGGCTTCAAATTTGGATCCTAGTCTGGTTTTGCTTAGATTCTACAATGACATGATGCCCATTGGTTTGGAGACCACTGTGCAGCTTAGATGCCAGGGTCATGAGTCTGATGGAGTGTGGAGCACTCAGAGCTTGGTCCATAAAGAGTAAGTGTGGAGTGCAATAGAAGACTGTGGCTCTACCTCAGGAGAGCTGTGACTGTCCATGAGTGATCGACATCTGCCTGCTGGCACTTGTACTAAGATCTAGACATCTAGAGTGTGTTCCATTTGGTCCTTACATCAACTCCTTGTCCTGGATATTACTGGCACTGGATACTACCAGGGAATGGAAGCTTGGCAAGAATTGTTTTACCTGCTGAAGAGAGTCAGCTGTCCTGCCGCTGGGAGGCCACGTGACCCAAAATGGTGCAGATAACAGTCAGGAGCTCGGAGGTCTAAGGGCCTGTGTTGCTTCCATTCTGTTGTACCTTTAGGGACATTCTTAAAAGCACGACTGACTTCCCTTTTCCCTCTTTGTCACTAATCATTAATTGGAAAGGTTCCAGTGCTTCTGAAATCAAAGTGTGTGTGTGTGTGTGTGTGTGTGTGTATGTGTGTGTGTGTGTATGTGTGTGTGTGTGTTGCATATAACTGTTACTCGGTCCCATCAGTGTAATCATTCATGATTCATTCTAAGGCCCCAGTAAATACATACCACAGCCAACACGAAAGATTCCACTAAGTTGCAGATAGTGTTGAGGCCCCTATTTCCAATGCTAATCTTTTCCGTTATGTCTAGAGTGTCTGCTGTGGGTCTCAGTTGGTCTTTCCGACAGCTCTGTGTACTAGGGATTACTGGAGTCACATCTGCTTTCAAAGAAGAGAACTAAGGCCCAGAGAGAAGCATCTTACCCAAAGGAGTCACATGGCTGGTGAGTGTCCCCTGGAGCACAGGGTATGCAGCCTCAGCGACAAGAACTCAGGTCCGCCTCCCACTGGGGAGCTGGCTGACGGGTGGCTGCCTACATAATCATAATCATCGTTCACCTCACATAATAAAAAGGAGTTCATTCTGCTCTGAATTTTGTTGAATTTTACTTACTCTTCGGTCTGTCCGTTTAGCTTTGTGGTCCATTTCACATCACTTTTTGTGTATAGGATGAGGCAAGGTTGATACTTGAGGTGTTCGCACATCTTTTTTGTTACGTTATTAACTGAACTACAGAACCTATTTCTTTTACCTTTTTTGAGACAGGGTCTTGTTGTATAGGTGTGACTGGATTGGAACTTACTGCGTAGATCAGGCTGACATTGACTCACAGTGATTCTGCTTCTGTTTCCTGAGGGCTGGAATTGGAGTTAACACTCCTGTATAATAGAGAATGTATACGAATCTTGCCAGTTTTCCTTTTTTTTTTTTTTTAATTTTTATTTTTCGAGACAGGGTTTCTCTGTGCAGCTTTGGAGCCTGTTCTGGAACTCACTTTGTAGACCAGGCTTCCCTCAAACTCACAGAGATCAGTCTGGCTCTGCCTCCAGAGTGCTGGAATTAAAGGCGTGCACCACCACCACTTACATTCATTTATTTATTATTTATGCTTGAATGTGCATGCCCACACCTGCCACAGTTTGTGCAAAGGTCAGAGGACAATATTCAGGAATCAGTTCTGTCATGGATCCCAGGATCTAACTCAGGTTCTTAGGCTTGGCAGAAAGCTGAGCAATCTTACCACCACCCCACCCCTATATTTTAAAATTAAACATATTCTGTTTCGGCAACACACGTGTAATTACATCAAACGAAAGTTCCCATTTTAACAATGGGGTACACTCAGTATCGGTAGGGGTATGACACGAAAGAGACACCAGTGTCCCAGTATTCACGCCCTCAGCATATCAACCTTGGAGAGACTGGGGACCGACCTTGTCAAATCCTTTACCCGGTGGGGTTCTGGATGTCAGTTGTTAACTGCTAGCTGGCATGCCACTGTTATTAGCTTTATAAGACTCTCCGCCTGGCTTCTGAGCCAATCACCACAACATGCTCTTCCTTCACTTTCCTTCTTTCTTGCTCTGCTTCCTCTTCCTCTCCTCCTCCTCACCATCGTGAAAGCTATCGCCATGTTCTGCATCCACTATGTGCCAGAACAGTTCTTAGGGCTCTGCAGGTTACTTAACACCCATGGCCTCTCCGGTAAGTCTGCCTGCCCTGGCTCGTTTTAGGTCAACTTGACCCAAGCTAAAGTCATCTGAGAGGAGGGAGGGACCCTCAATTGAAAAAAAAAAAAAGCCTCCATAAGATTGGGCTGTAGGCAAGCCTGGAAGGCATTTTCTTCATTAGTGATTGACATGGAAAGGCCCAGCCAGTGGTGGGTGGTGCCATCCCTAGGCCGGTGGTCCTTGGTTCTATAAAAAGTGGGCTGACAAACACTGGGCAGAGCTCGGGGGAATCCTGCAGAAGAGAGGGAGGAAGGATTGTGCAAGCCAGAGGGGTCAAGGACATCACGAGAGGACCCGGTGTGGTGGTATTGTGTTCACCAAAATATTGTGTACCTTAATAAACTTACCTGGGGTCAGAGAACAGGACAGCCACAATATTAAACATAGAGGTTAGGCAGTGGTAGCATACGCCTTTAATCCTAGCATTTCAGAGACAGAAATCCCTCTGGATCTCTGTGAGTTCAAGGCCACATTGGAAACGGCCAGGCACGGTGATACACACCTTTAATCCCAGAAAGCCACACCTTTAATCCCAGGGAGTGGTGGTAGAAAGCAGAAAGGTATATAAAGCGTGAGGACCAGAAACTAGAGGCATTTGCCCTGGAGAGGCATTTGCCCTGGAGAGGCATTTGGCCTGGATAAGCATTCAGGCTTCTAGCAGCAGTTCAGCTGAGACCCATTCTGGATGAGGGCTCGGGGCATCCAGTCTGAGGAAACAAGACCAGCTGAGGATTCAGCGAGGTGAGATAGCTGTGGTTTATTCTGTCTCTCTGACCTTCCAGTGTTCACCCCAATACCCGGCTCAGGTTTGATTTTATTAATAAGACCTTCTAAGAGTCATGCTACAACCCGGAGTCAGCTGACCTGGGCTTATAGGAGCTCAAAGAGTCCGAGCTGACAACCAGGGAGCCTGCATGGAACTGACCTAGGCCCTCTGCATGTGTGTGACAGTTGTGTGGCTTGGTCTGCTTGTGGGACTCCAGGCAGTGAAGTGAGAGCGGGGCTGTCCCGAACGCTTTAGCTGGCTTTTGGGAACCTACTCCTCACGCTGGGCTCCCTTACCCAGACTTAATCCAGGCGTGGGTGCTTGGTCCTGTTGAGACTTGATGTGCCATGTCTTGTTGGTGTCCATGGGAGACCTGCCCCTTTCTGGACTGGAGGGGGTAGATGTGGGGGGCCGAGGGGAGGTGGTGAGGAGGAAGTGGGAGGAGAGGAGGGAGGGGAAACTGTGGTACTGTGGTTAGGATGTAAAAATTACTAAATAGATTTAATTAAGAAAAAAAAAAGAAAAGGAAAAAAGAAATCAGGCTGAGCAAGTCATGGAGAGTAAGACAGTAAGCAGCACCCCTCCATGGCCTCTGCTTCAGCTTCTGCCTCCAGGTTCCTGCCCCGGTTGAGTTCCTGTCCCATCTACCTTGGCTTCCCTTGGTGGACTGGGACTCAGGATGTGTAAGCCAAATGAACCCTTTCCTCCCTAAGTTGCTTTTGGTCATGGTGTTTCATCACAGCAAAAGGCACCCTAACTGAGACAATGTGCATGGACAGTAACGGGTACCTATCCTGGGTGATTCTGTGTGTGGATATCGGCTCAGTCCTGCGTCCACACCCTCATTTACACTTGGGTGCTTCTGTGTGTGGATATCGGCTCAGTCCTGTGTTTACACCCTCATTTACACTTGTGCACACACATGCTGTACTGACACACACAAGAGCTGCTGGACTCCCCTTTCTCTCACTGCTGCACCAATGTAAAAGAAGAGTCTAATGAACTTATCTGTAACCTCTCTTCAAATCCCTAAAGTACCCAAATCAAGGCTCAGTGGCCACACTTGGAGAATCTGATGCTCTTGGCTTGGTGTGTGAACAAGAATTGCAGGAAAGAAGCCACAGACCGATGAGCACCGCACTGATGGGGAGAGGCTGGAACACTGTAGATCTAAAGCTTAATTATACTTTAGCTCGAGCTAGCTTTGGCTTCCTAAATAGCCATTTCTCACCCGCCTCTGTGTCAGACCTGACATCCTGTGATCAACAGATAGAAACCTTTTGGGGTTTAGCTTAGCAGACCACTGGCTGTCCCAAGGCCAAAGCCAAGTGTGTCATCAGACAGCATCTGAAGCCTAGAGAGAGAGACTCCTCTGCCCACTGTAACCACCTCTCTGCTGTTTTTACCGTTTTTAAAAATGCCTTGGTTTATAACTCTCTTTGTTCCTTTACTATATAAAAACCCCACGAGACTCTTTCCTCATTGGAACATGGAATTTGAGGGATGTAGCTAGAAGTTTTTCTGTGTCCCAGCCTGCCGGCGGTCAGGACAAATCTCTCCCATACGTGTCCCCAGGTAAACACACAGAAGCTTATATTAATTATAACTGCATGGCTCAAGCCTTTTGCTAGCTAGCTCTTATATCTTAAATTAGTCCATAACTATTTATCTATGTATCGCCACATGTTCAGGTGAAGCCACGGGGGTGGGGGTGGGGGGAACCTGGCTCCGTAGTCAGAGTCACTCAAATTTGGCTCCATGATTATTGTCTCTTATCCCTTGTGAGATAAGAACTGTGTTTTCTGTGTCGCCAGATAACAACCTCTAGAAGTGTGTGTGTGTGTGTGTGTGGGGGGGTGTTAGTCTCACTGCAGACAACAGGAAAAAAGAAAGTTTCAGAACCCGTTTGGGAACTGAACACAGACAGTGCAGATGAGACCGAGAGTTCTGACCTGAAAGTGCAGAGTCTAAGTAATGGTCTGGAACAACCGAAGTGCTCAGAATAAATGACTAACGACATTGTCACAACGCTCTCTGCCTGGGCAGTTAGGTCACCCCAGAAAACCACAGATATTTGAGGTTAGAAAAGAGCTTTGTACGAGCTGTCTAGCCACATCCTCGCCATCTCACAGCTCTGAGATATCAATGGTGGATACTCACGAGCACTCACTTGTCTTAGCTTTCTATTGCTACGGTAAAGACCATGACCAAAAGCAACTTGGGGAGGAAAGGGTTTATTTCAGCTTACAGTTTCTAGTCCATCTCTGAGAGAAGCCAGAGCAGGGACTCAAGACAGGAGCCTGGAGACAGGAACTGGAGCAGAGGCCCCAGAGGGATGTTGATACTGGCTTGTTCCTCGTGGCATTCTCAGCCTGCTTTCTTAAACAACCCAGGACCACCTGCCCAGGGGTGGCACCATCCACAGTAGACTGGGCCCTCCCACATCAATCATTCATCCAGAAAATGCCCTACAGGCCAACCTGATGAAGGCATTTCCTCATTTGAGGTTGCCTCTTTCCGATGACTCTAGCTTGGGTCAAGTTGACAAATAACCTAACCAGCACATCTCTCGAAAAGTCTGATGCTTAGAGAACAGGCTGTGAGTAAAAGCCTTCAGCATCTCCTGAAGCTGCTCAGGGCAGTGCTTCACCTGAAACCAACTGATGGGGATTGCAGGCTGCCAGATAATATTATGTCCATTGGTGTTTGGGAAGCACTTCCTTAAAGAACTCTGAATTACCAGTGGGGTTGGGGGTGCGGGGTGCAGGGTGGATGTGTGTGGGGGTGCAAGACGTTACCAGTAGGCTTTCAGCTTGTTCATACCCCGGGGTTCAAAGCCCTTTAGCAGCCCCACTGCTCTTGGCACAAAGCTGTAATTCCAGGGCTTCAGATGCTCATCTCTTCTCTTTCCACTTTTCCTTCTTATATTCCAGCCAAGCTTAGCTTGGGGTAGTGGCACAAGGCAGCCAGGCTTTCCTTTCGCTCTGTTTTACATGAATTTCTGCTGAACGATCTGCCTTTCATTGGTTTAACTAATAGGACTTCTATAAAACCTCAGATGCACAAAGGAAAAATCCCCTCCGCCAAGCAGCCTGGTGAGTGTGGTCAGCACATAGCTCCAGCTACAAAGCACTCACCACTCAGCACAGGAAGCAGAGTTCTTCTCCCCTGGTCACTTCTGCCTTTGCCTGAGATCAGCACTCAAGCCATTTTTAGCTGACCAAGTGTGGCAATGGCTTTTTGGGTCTGTTCTGCACGTCTTTCCTTCTTCACAGAGCCCTAGTGCTGAGTGTTGCACAAAATACAGTGTCATCAGTGTCGAGCAGACTGTCACAAGCTGTCTCACCAGGCAGTCTATAAACGGTGATGGAAATGAAGTTTACTCTCATAGGAGGAAGTCCTTCAGACTGCTAAGACTGCGAACTGATCTGTCAGTGGAATCTGCACTTTTTTCTACAAGTATAGAGTTCGGATCACCACTGCAAATTCACCATGCTTTTAAGTTTATACAATTTGGCTACCAACTTCTTTATAGTTTTTGTTTGTTTGTTTGTTTTTGAGGCAGGGTCTTACTCTATAGCTCAGGTTGATTGATCTGGAACTCACTATGTAATCCAGGCTGGTCTTGGATGCATGGCACTCTTCCTGCCTCAGCCACCCAAGTGCTGAGATTACAGACATGAACCCCACCATGTCTACTCAGCTCATCCTTGCCAATTTAATTCTTTAAAAAGCTTTTATTTTATTTTTATTATATGTGTATGGTGTGGGGGGAAGGTTATATGGACTCAAGAGAGCAGTGCCAGTGGAGGCCAGAAGAGGGTGTCAGATGTGGTGGTATTGTGTTCCCCAAAATATTGTGTACCTTAATAAACTTATCTGGGGTCAGAGACGGAACAGCCACAATATTAAACAGAGGTTAGGCAGTGGTAACACACACCTTTAATCCTAGCATTCCAGAGGCAGAAATCCATGTGTTCAAGGATACACCCAAGCATGGTGACTCACGCCTTTAATCCCAGAAAGCCAGCCTTTAATCCCAGGGAGTGGTGGTAGAAAACAGAAAGGTATATAAGGATTTTTGGGCTGGTTAAGCATTTGGCCTGGTTAAGCGTTCAGGCTTTCAAGCAGCAGTTCAGCTGAGACCCATTCTGGATGAGGACTCAGAGGCCTCCAGTCTGAGGAAACAAGACCAGCGGAGGATCCGGCGAGATGAGGTAGTTGTGGCTTATTCTGTCTCTCTGACCTTCCAGTGTTCATCCCAATACCCGGCTCAGGTTTGATTTAATTAATAAGACCTTTTAAGACTCATGCTACATCTAGATGCCCTGGAGCTAAACTTACTGGTGCTTTTAAGCCATCTGATGTGGGTACTAGGAACTGAACTCATGTCCTCTGAAATATCAGTATGCACTCTTAGCTGCTGGGCCATCTCTCCAGCCTTCTTACCAATTTCTTTTTCAAAAAAAAAAAAAAAAAAAAAACCCAAAAAACAAAAAGCAAAAAAAAAAAAAACCCTTTATTACTTCTTTGTGAATTTCACATCATGCATCTGATCCCACTCATTTCCCCATTCCCTTCCTACCCTCTGCTCTTGCAGCCTTCCTCCAAAAACAAAATTTAAAGAAAAACAAAATCAAAACCCAAAACCCAAACAACAGTGTGGAAGCTGTAGCGTGGTCCAGTGAGTCACACAGTGTATCCTTTAGTCCACACATCTTTACTTTTAAGTGTTCTTTGCAATGAGTCATTGGTCTGGCTTGAGACCTTGGCTTCTACTACCCTGTCGATAGTGAGCTCTCACTCAGGCTCCTCTTGGATATCCTATTGTTGCCCCATGTTAGGGAGATCCTGCAGCTTTGGATCTACAGGTCCGGCCCCTTCACATGCTCCAGCAGTTCATAGATGTGGTGGGTGTGGGGTGGGCTACTTTGTAGTCCTGGTTCCGGGCCCACATGGTAGCTCTTACCAATTTCTTGATTGTTAGAATTATTAAGAGAAACAGAAGTAAGAAGTGACATAGAATCTAATAATTGATTCCATTTCCAGCTCTAATTGCTCCTAGTCATGAACTACAAGTACAGGTTCCAGAATTAGGATATGGACATCCCTGGAGCCCATTGTATTGGCTCCGTCTCATAGGCTCTGATAGATTCAAAGGGTCTTTGGGACCGATACATAAACACAAATGGTAATTACTGATTATTATGAAAGTGTAACTATGGGAAGTGGGATAGGTAAGGATACTCTTGGTGGTGGTGGTGGGTGCCTTTTGTCCCCACAGGCAAATGGACACTGAAAATATATTTTTAAGTAGAGGATTGGCTTGGTGAATCAAGATGAAGAATGGTGGTGGTTGGTGAGATGAACTGATAGAGAGGAGCTGATGCTGAATTAATAAAGTACTTTGTAGAGATGCAGCTCTACTCAGACTGGAGACCAGTGTCTGCTGGCATTCACTGTACCGGTGTTTTAGAATTTTGAACAACTGTGGCACTTTTACTGAAGAAGTCATTTGAATTTTGTCATGGTTGATAATTGATTAAGGAATCCGTTTTTGCTTTTATCGTTTTCTAGCAAACTCCGAGTCCAGTGTGAGTACTTTTCCCTCACCTCCCTCAGCCCAGCAGGGCTTTGAGTCTCCCACGGTCATTAAAGGATTCCAGATTCAGTGTAACTGTGGCTCTATGATCCGACATGGAGGAAGGCAAAAGTTACCTGCGTTTGGTAGGATCTGGAGTGGTGTGGATGGGTGGATGGAGAGGGTGTGGATGGGACCTCTTCTAATTGGAGGTCAGAAAAAGATATTTCTCTATCTGTATGTTGTGATGGGAAGTGTGAGGCCTGTGAATGAGGAATGGGGACTTACTCCATGGATACTTAGTGAGAAAACCCCAGGATGTGGTGAAGGACACCACCACCCCATGCCTGTGCTTACTGTAGAGCATGCAACTGGACAAACTAATATTGATCTTGAAAATGGGAATTTCTGCACCCATCAGGACAGATAAAAGAGCAGAAAATTTCCCCCAAAGTGTTCATAAGTGCCCAGGAGCTCTTAGGAAGCTCTAAGGAAGGTACCTGCTCCCAACACACCACAGATATAATGTCTTGACACTTAGTCAAGTAAGGAAAGCAAGTTAACTTGATTTAGAAGAAACTGTAGAAAAGTAATGTGATTTTTTTCTTGCACCAGAACTCTTGAATAAAATTCACCCCAGCCACAGGAGATTTTATCTGTGTGTTTCAGCCCCTCCTTACCATGTAGTCCACATGGAAATGTCTCGGGAAGTGGTCTAAGCGAGACCAGATGGCTATGACCGAGTGAGGGAGACACCAGGGATGAGGTACCAGGAGGGACTTGTGGAGGATGTAAGGTGAGGTTGGTGACCCGGATGCTAAGGGAGGAAGACAAGGACCACGGTGTGAGGGCCGCTGTGGCTCTTAGGGTCACTGAGGCAGGGGTGAGAAAGAGAGAATGAAAATGCATCTGATATCACACCAGAGAAGACTTCAGAGGCTGATGGAAAGACTGGACTTTGGGCATAGTAACTGCCCCTGGGCTTGAATAATCTCAGCTTAACGTCTTTCTGTTTTGTAACGGTACACTCAGACCACACCCCATGAACCACGTGAGAGGTCACAGACATTCATAAAATAACCAAATGCTATCAACTACAGTGTTAGATCTGGGTCAGGGGGTGGTGGATGGAGATCCAAGGAAAGAAAGGTGGATGAGGATAGGCCTCCTCATGGACCCAAAAAGCAGTGAGCAAGACGGTGAATGGGTGTTGTATATGCTAGGCAAGTGCTCTACCACCGGGGTACACCCCCAACTCATTATTTCTAGTTCTTTACTTTTGTTTTTGTTTTTGTTTTTTCAGGACAAGTTTTCTGTGTGCCTTTCCTGGATTTCACTCTGTAGACCAGGCTGCCCTTGAACTCACAGAGACCTACCTGGCTCTGCCTCCGCCGCTGCCTCCGCCGCCGCCGCCACCACCACCGCCGCCGCCACCACCACCGCCGCCGCCACCTGGCCTTGACATTTTTTTTTTTTTTGACATCACCTACCTACTATGTAGTCCTGGCTTGCCTGGGACTTTCTATGCAATATTTTTAGTTCTAATAGCAAACTAGGGCTGCACTCATGTGGAACCCCAATTTTTTCTGTATACCATATTTAATCATAAAAATAGACCACAAAACAGGTGCAGCTTCTGGCTCTACTACTCTAGCTAAAAATACTTTTAGAGAGGAGAAATAGAAACTATATAATGAAGGGGGGGGTGCTTGTTATAAGTCAGACAAAAAGGTCTTTGCTCTGTCACCTCCAGGAATCAGCCCTAGGGATTGGGGATGGCCTGAACCTGTGGCTGTGCTTTGGGGTGGGTCCACACTCTTTTTGTTAACTGTCTCCATCTCTTAGGCAAAGGACCTCTTCCAGGGTAGGCTGTCTCTAAGCCTGCTCCCTTGTACTCCACGGCACTTTGCAGCAGGGTAAGTACACAGAGTGGTGACTGACAGGCTAGCGGTGTGGTGTGTGACTTCAGTCCCACTCTCTTAGGGTTTCTACTGCCGTGAAGCGACATCATGAACACAGCAGCTCCTGTAAAGGCAAACATCTCAACGGGCTGGCTTACAGCTCAGAGGTTTAGTCCATTATCATCATGGTGGAACATGGCAGCATACAAGTAGACATGGTGCTGGAGAAGAAGCTGAGTTCTACATCTTGATCTGCAGGTAGCAGAAGGAGTCTGTGGGCCACACTGGGTGTAGCTTGAGCATAGGAGATCTCAAAGCCCACCCCCAGAGTGACTCACTTCCTCCACAAGGCCACACCCACTCCAACAAGGCCACACCTCCTAATAATGCCACTCCCTACAGGCCAAGAGTTCAAACACGTGAGTCTATGGAGGCCATACCTATTCAAACCACCCCACCCGCCTACTACTAAGGATGACCAGGCAAGAGGATTTTATGAACCTAAGAGGTCAAGGTCAGCCTGGGTAGAGTGAATTATCTTAAAATAAACAAAACAACCCCGGAAAGATTGAGAATACTTTCTTTCCTGATGGCAGAGAATAACAACCCAGAGGCCCAGCCCTGGCACTTCTAACAGGAGCAAATAATGAAAGATTTGTTAAAACTCAGGGGAAAAGTCTACAAGTGTTCTCAGGCATACGACATTCCCTTGAGTCCAAAGGAGTATTATACTGTGATAATGGATATGAATAAATATGTGTGTGTGTGTGTGTGTGTGTGTGTGTGTGTGTGTGTGTGTGTTCAGTCACATTGAGTCCATTTACGGTGTCGGACAATCGCCACTACAATCCAGTCCCACATGCCTATCATCCTAAGCAGAAATTTCGTACTCACGAAATAATAGTAACTCCCCCTTTGCCATCCCCCTGCCCCTGGTGATCTTTATTCTTCTGTCTCTACGGATTTGTCCTAGGTTTCTCGTGTAAACACGGATCTGTCCTTTTGTAGGTAATGGCTGTTTAAGACAGGCTGGCAAGAAGAACAGCAACTGAGCAGCTGAATGCAGCTTCCTTTGCTGGCCTTGTCCCTCTCCACATATCTTGGTGTCTCTGTGGTACAGGGTCAGCCTCCCTACCCTGACTTCTGCATGGGGATGACACCGTTAGGCTCCATCGACTTATTATGGAGTTTGTTTCCTCTCATTTCCTTCCTGTTTTGTAGAGACTGGTTTCCTCATTCCTGACCCTGTCAGCTGAGTTCAAAGGCAGGGTCATAGCCCGGCTCACAGCACAATGGCTTCTTGTGAAGCCTGGCTAGGTTTTGCAGGGCAGCCACCACCAATCTCTTACTCTCTTGCAACAGTGAGAATGTTCTGGCCACAGAAAAGCTTTATGTGTGTACTCATCTAATGCTCACTGGCTAAAGGGCTAAACTGTCCTTGACATTCATGTCTTTCATGCTAGTCTTGGACTTCCTTGCCATTGGCCTTCTTCAGGGATGGGGAAAAAAAACATGTGGGTGATGTTCAGTTGTAGTAATTGGTGACTGAGAACTGGCCAGTCACCTAGGCAGCTTCAGGAATCCCAGTCCTTATATTTAATGCTGGGAAAGTTCTTTCACATCCCAGAAGGAACGTGGAAGACTTCTAGAGAATGTTTCCAGGTTGAATGATGTGTCCTTGAAACTTCCTCTTAGTTCTCAAGATTCTCTTTCAAAAT
>CABHPH010157372.1:15587-49420 GCA_902168325.1 Peromyscus nudipes | reverse complement strand
TCTCTCTCTCTCTCTCTCTCTCTCTCTCTCTCTCTCTCTCATAAACTGTTGATATGGATGCTGTGTCTGCATGCTGCATGGTATGAGTGACTTTCCACTGTACCATGCTGCTACCCACCATGTCTGCATGGCATGTCTCCCTCATCTACCTGGGCACCTTGGCCCAACCTGCCAAGGCCTCCCACACCATGTGGTGCTGCGTGACACAGCAGGTTCCCCTGGCATTTTCTTCTACCCACCAGCAGTCCAAGAAATGCTGGGACCCTGTACCATCTAACACCATCATTTTTCCGACTGGAGAACCGCTGAGACTCTTTACCCTATCAGTAAGATTCCTCCCTTCCCTTCTGGCCATTTTCCATGAGTTAGGATTCGTCTCATCTCTTGACCATGGTTTCTCAAAATTTCAGTACCAGCAACTACACTTCCCGGGTCCTGCCCTCAGGCCCTTGTCCCTATGTGATGGCATTTGGGACAACCTGTGCCTACACAGTACCCCATGGCCCACAGCCTTTGGATGATGATCCGCTGGCTATCTGGAGCCATCACTGGTCCTTGCTGACACTCTGGGATGCTGGAGGTCAGTCTGTTGGACCTTCTACCTCACTGTGGAAAATGTGCCAACCACCTAACCTCTATCCCAGCTCTACCCTGCTGGAGTCCTTCCTTATCTCTGCTCCCTCATGCTCTTCCAGTCTCTGCGAAAGCAGTTACATCATCACCTGTCACCAGGTCTCTTTCTGTGACATGTGCATCCTTTAAAATTGCCTGCCAGGCAAAGCTCATTCTCTTTGTCTGTCCCTTGCCCCTAATTCCTCTCCTTGTCTGTAATTTCATCTCTTGCCTCTTTTCTTTCTCTCTCTCTTACTTAACTCTGTTGCCAGGACCTCATCTGCCTGTTCCACTTGGGGAAACCGGTGCTGCCATTTTCCTGTAGGTGCCTGTCCCTCTTGCCCAACTGGGCTCTAGATGACCAGGGAAGGGGTAGGCTGAAATGTGGGGCCCAGGAATGTCCTGTCTTGGTGTGGGAGCTCATGGGGGGCACTTGAGCCAGGGCTCTCCTGGCAGATAATGCACATGGCCTTGAGCCCCACCCCAGGCTGACAAGTGGGCCAGGAGCCAGTGCACTGGGGAATGGGGACCCTCCAGCTGCCAATTGGAAGGGGTGGCAGATGAGCCCCAGAAATGTCTGGCCACTTGACTATATTTCTGCCTGATTTTAGATGCTTGAGGTTCTCAGTTCCTTATCTGTTCAGTTTGTCTTGGGGGAAAAAAAGCATGCCAGAGGGTGAGCATGTGGTCAGGGGCATCATTTTGACTGAGGTCAAAGACAGACAGGTCATTTGGTTTCATCACTATCTTTGATGTGGTCAGGGCCTGCCTCTTCTAATTCTCCACTCTAATGTGGCAGATCTGCTCCCTCCCAACTGTACCAGGACTGCTTTCTGATAGCTTTTTTGCAACTTTCCAGTTTGCTTCAGATTTTAACATTAATAGAATTCTGATCCTGTTTGGGTCACAAGCTGAGGATTTTAAATTTTCCTTGAGTGACTTCTAAATATAAACTTAAACTTCTCACCTCTGTCCAATCTATACATGGCTCTTTCTAAACAAAAATGTACATACCTTTTAACCCAAATCTGTAATTTTGCTAGTACTCAAAGGTATGAGCCTAGATACCCATTACCTGCTTTTCTATGATTTAGATTTCAATACTGACTGATAATACTAATATGTCTAAAACCTTTATGTCCTTTTATAAAGCAAAAATTCATATAAGCCTCCGAGGATCAAAAGAAGCCACTGGATCCACTTCACAGAGGTCAAAAGGACTCTAGATAAGTACAATACTACAGCTTGATTTTTCAAACTCCTCCCCTTCCAAATTACTAAGGCTATGGGCCTAAAGGTTCCAAATAAGTTCATCAATTTTAACTCATGCCTCTAGTCTATATCTGTTTTAGCAGGCTTCCATTTGGCTGACTAACACATCCAGGCATTAGCTGCTGACTTCAACCTGTGAGCCATGGACTTACTAAAAGCTGATATGGACCAAGCCAGCTGATGTGAATGCTCTTTGTTTCTAGCTGGATTAAAATCAGATGCTTTGATTAATACCCCATTGCCTAAATTCCCTCCTTACCTTTGACTAGCCTCTCAGCCTTGTTGGGTCCAAACCTCCTGCACCCTGTTTCAGCTTGAAGCAGCTATAGAAGAGAGTACAAGGTCCCTGCACCCCTCCCCCCAAAAAAAACTAGGCTAAAGGCTATTTCAAAGAGAAACTCCCTGGCATAGAGGACAAATTGTCTACCTATAATGCCCATTGATATACCAGGAAACCTGACCCAAAATTGTCAATTGATAGATTTATTAGCTAAAATGGTTCTGCAATAAGTAAGACACTTGACCTTCTTTATGCAGAACCAAAAGGTATTATATGACCTTAAGAAATTATTATTTCTATATAAGTCATTCAGGATTATAATCTGGCTGTACTCAAAGATCAGAACTACAGGGCCTCAAACAATAACAGTACAAGAATGTATGTCTAACTTCCTTGTCTTCACCAGCTGTAACTAACTGGCAAAACTGTATATCCAGATTTAACTTATATTTTCTCTCAAAGTTAATTTAGATACACCTAACAGATTTTGCTACCCTAGTCCTCAAATACCTTTAGGAATCTGAGAATATGGTATTTAATATAAAGGCTTTTTGTGATAGAGAGACATGTCAGCTCCTGGCAGCATCCTTCATCTCCTCCGAGAAGACAGATGGCCACAGAAGAACTTCCACCTGGAGGCTTATGGCAAGGCCAGCCACACAGTGAAAAGCCACCTTAGACCGCTGCCGAGATCCTGTCCAGACTGTGAATAAGTGGAACAGTGGAGGATAGACTGCCCCGTGCTGCAAAGTCAAGATGCGTCAGTCTCCCCAAATTCCTACTTCACCAAAAAAATAAAATAAAATAAAAATCTGTCAGATCTTATGGGCTTGGCAAGCTGAACAAGTGCTGCCTTTGGGGTGTCTGTGCCCCCAACAACTATGAAGGGACTTGGGATTGCTGACTAAGTAGCTGGAAAGCTGTCTCACTTGTTCTTAAATTTATCCCTCTCAGATTTGACAGTGTTTGATGACTAGGTACCAGTTTAACAGCCCCTATCCCAAGACTACAAGTACCTTGATAGTTCATTAATAAGTTTCCTGTTAAAAATACAGCAGGTATGCCTCATTTATGGACTTCATGGTACAGGATAGACTAGTTTCAGATATAACATTGGAGGTTCAAAGTTTTAGCATTGATAAATGTAGTTTTGATAAACTGATAGAGCATTGACTACAAACAGTTCTTAGGAGTCCTTAAATTTCTATGGATTTTTAACCCCTTTGCTATGAGACCAAGATATAAAACTGTTCCAGCACACTACCCAGTGTGACAAACTCTGAGACATAGCTTTTTGTCAGGAGATTTAGCAAGTGAAGATGGCAGGCTTTGCTTAGGGTGTTTTGTGTTAGTACCCTTGGTGAGACACCTGTGACTCTGACCTTGTGCATAACTGTAAAGTTTTAAACTTATGATCTATATACAAAAGTCTTTAGTCTAGTTTGAACTTGCTCTGAGGTAAAAATGAGCTAAGTGTGTGCAGTTTGTGTTTGACAGAAGAGAGATTATTGTTTTCTGTGTTAGTCTGAGCAAAAGGAACAAAACAGGCTTTAAGTGTCTATAGTATCATGGGAAAATGAATCTGGCTATGAAGCATATCCTAGTATATTTTCTATATATCAAAATTATACAGCTAAATGAAAAGTCATCTTCCTGACCACCCACAGATATATGTGCCCATAAGATTGAGATGTAATCATGAGATTACATATATACATTTTATGAAAATGCATGGTAATAGGGAGATCATAGCTGTAATTGCATAAGAAGTTTACAACAAGAAACAGTCAATTCATTCAAAAGGCAGTAATTCCAAAATGCCTTACATGATGGTTTCTTACACCAGAACCCTTGGTTCTGATAGGTTGACCTTTTGAACACTAGTTATCACCTACGGTATACTCCCACAGCCTTTTGCTACCAGCAGCTCTCAGTAAAGATTAATTCAAAAAAATCAGTAGCCCTCCTATACACAAATGATAAATGGGCTGAAAAAGAAATCAGAGAACCATCACCCTTTACAATAGCTACAAATAACATAAAATATCTTGGGTAACAAACCAAACAAGTGAAAGACTTGTATGACAAAAATAAGTCTTTGAAGAAAGAAATTGAAGAAGATATCAGAAAATGGAAATATCTCTCATGCTCTTGAATAGGTAGGATTAACATAGTAAAAATGGCAATCTTACCAAAAGCAATCTACAGACTCAATGCAATTCCCATCAAAATCCCAACACAATTCTTCACAGACCTTGAAAGAACAAGACTCAACTTCATTTGGAAAAACAGAAAACCCAGGATAGCCAAAACAGTCCTGTACAATAAAGGAACTTCCAGAGGCATCACCATTCCTGACTTCAAGCTCTACTATAGAGCTATGGTAGTAAAAACAGATTAGTGTTGGCATAAAAACAGACAGGTGGATCAATGGAATCAAATTGAAGACCCTGACATTAATCCATACAACTATGAATGCTTGATGTTTGACAAAGAAGCCAAAATTATACAATGGAAAAAAACAAAGCATCTTCAACAAAAGGTGCTGGCATAACTTGATGTTGACATGTAGAAGAATACAAATAGATCCATATCTATCACCATGCACAAAACTCAAGTTCAAATTGTGGTGATATATAGTGTACCCTAATAAACTTGTCTGAGGATCACAGGACAGAGCCAGCCACTAGAATAGACATAGAGGCCAGACAGTGGTGGCACACACCCTATCACTCAGGAGGCAGACATCCGTCTGGATCTCTGTGAGTTCAAAGCACACTTGAAACAGAGTCAGGCAGTGGTGGCACACACCTTTAATCCCAGTACTGGGAATCACACATACCTTTCATCCCAGGAAGTGATGGCAGGGCAGAGAAAGGTATATAAGGTGTGAGAAAACAAGAACTAAAGCAGTTCAGCTAAGATCCTTTGGGGTGAAGACTCAGAGGATTTTGGTCAGAGGATTCATAGAGCTGAGGAGGTAATAGGTGGTGGCTGTGGTTTGCTCTGCTTCTCTGATCTTTCAGCTTTTACCTCGATATCTGGCCCTGGGTTTTTTTTTATTAAAAGACCGTCTTAGATTTGAACAATACAAAATGGATCAAAGACATCAACATAAATCCAGTTACACTGAATCTGATAGAAGAGAAAGTGGGAAGTAGCCTTGAATGCATTGGCACAAGAGACCATTTACTAAATATAACACCAGTAGCACAGAAACTGAGAGCAACAATTAATAAATGGGATCTCCTGAAACTGAGAAGCTTCTGTAAGACAAAGAATATGGTAAATAGACAAAATGGCAGTCTACAGAATGGAAAAAGATCTTCACCAAACCCACATCTGACAGAGGGCTGATCTCCAAAATACATAAAGAACTCAAGAAACTAGATTTAACATACCAAATAATCCAATGGAAAAAAATGGGATACAGAACTAAACAGAGAATTCTCAACAGAAGAATCTCAAATAGCTAAAAGACATTTAAGGGATTGCTGAACATCCTTAGTCATCAGAGAAATGTAAATCAAAACAACTCTGAAATACCATCTTATGCTCGTAAGAATGGCTAACATAAAAAAAAACCACCAATGGCATCTTATGTTGGAGAGGAGGTGGAGTATGAGGAACACTCCTCTACTGCTGATGGGAGTGCAAACTTATACAGTCACTTTGGAAATTAGTATGGCAGTTTCTCAGAAAATTGTGAATCAATCTACCCAGCAATTGTTATCTTGGGCATATACCCAAAAGATGCTCAATCATACCACAAGGATACTTGCTCAACTATGTTCATAGCCGCATTATTCATAATATCAGAACCTAGAAATGACCTAGATGCCCCTCAATCAAAGAATGGATATGAAAAATGTGGTACATTTACACAATGGAGTGTTACTCAGCTGTAAAAACCAATGACATCGTGAAATTTGCAGGCAAATGGATGGAACTAGAAAAAAAATCATCCTGAGTGAGGTAATCCAGACCCAGAAAGACAAACATGGTAGGTACTCACTTTTTTTTTTCATTTTTCTTTATTAAGAAATTTTCTACTCACTCTACATACCACCCACAGAAGTACTGACTCTTCAGTGAATATTAGATGTAAAGCCATGATAACCAGGCTACAACCCACAGCCCTAGAGAAGCCAGGTAACAAGGAGGACCCTAAGCTGATGTGAACCAGTCCAGTCAATGAGATTGCTCCCTGTCTCTTTAGCTGGGTCAGGTAACCAGATGCTTCTGAAGAATGCCCCATTGTCAGAATCCCCTCTAGGCCTTTGACCAGTATTCCAACCTTCCTGGACCTTGACAATGAAGTACTGGTTTCAGCAGGAAGCAGTTACAGAAGAGAATATGTCACCCCTTGTCCTCAACAGGCTGGAATATTGGGTCAAAATGAAACTCACTGGCATAGGGGACAAATGGCTACCTACATTTGGCATACAGGTGATGAACCTATTAAAACCACATAGGCCTAGATTTATCAATAGGTAGCTCCATTATCTAAACTTGTTCTACAATATGACGGGGCACTCAACCTGCTCTAGGCAGAACAAGGAGGTATTATATGGCTTTAAAATAAAAATGTTGTTTCTATACAAACCCACTCAGAAATCATTAAAGATAATTTGGCTGTATTCAAAATTGTTGCCGGAAAAAAGGGGACCCAATATGAAAAATATCTAGTTCCCATTCTCCTAGTAACTCTGATATCAGCCATCACAGGGAGTATGACCCTTTTGTTTCTGCTAATTACTGTTAGCCCTTGCACCACTAATACATCAATTAGATACATAAATTCCAGTTTTGGTGCCATTAAGTTCATGGCTATTAGATCTCAATATAACCAAATGCTCACTACAGAGTCAAGAATTTGATCAGGATACAACTCAAGGGGAAAATGTGAGATCAAAACAGGATCAGAGAAGCAGAGCAGGCCACAGCCACCACATATGAAATGTAGTGTGTTATCCTTGATTTCCAAGTCTGGAAACTGAACTGTAGAATTGGTAACACACCAGCATCTACAGACAGAACTTTGGATAGTCAGATGTTACACTTGATGTGGGATGCTAGATGTTTAACAAGCAACTCTCCACAATAACAGAAGCAAAGGAAGATGAAGCCAGGCCTGCTTCTAAGCCAGTAGGCAGCCATGCTGCTGAGCACACTCATAGCCTCCATCCCTGACACCTGAGCCTGGTGTTCATCAGTTCACTGGGAAAGTTATTAGTTATGTTCCTTGTTGCTATAATAAAATACCTAACACAAGCCACTTGAGGAAGCATTTATTTAGACTGAGGGTCTGAGGGCACAGTCAGTAATGGCAGGGAAGTCATGGAAGTAGTAGCAGACTTGGGGTCACATTGTAGTTCCAGTCAGGAAGCAGACAGGTAGATGTCTTTGCTCAGACCATTCTCTCCTTTACACTTTGTAGGACCCAGACCCTGGAAAAGTGACACCCACAATCAAGGTGGAGCACCCCTCATCAGTTAAAACTTTTTGGAAACACACTCACAACATCCCAAAGGAGTGATCCATGGTGGTTCAAAATCCAGAAGAGATGACCGTGGAGATGATCATGACAAGCAATGAGAGGATGGCCAAGCAAAGGAGCTCACAGGTGTCTGCAGAGAATATCATCCCATCCACTTAACTCCTGTATCCTTTCCTGTTGAGAACATCTCTGATGTGAATTCAGATGAGACAGAAACATCTTACCATTCTTTTCATTTCTGAGAAAGTTGCCCACAGATCTCTCCACACTCATTCTCTCCAATTTTACTATTATATTGTGGATGTTCATGATCATGTAACCAGTCCATGGGCCACAATCCACCCATCAATATAGACTCTTACCTGGAAGACATTTCTTCTTCCAATCCAAATGTCATGGACAGTGTTCTGTCCCCTGAATGGGTTTCTCCTCACTGCTGTCTTCAGGCACATCCCAGAAATAAGACACAGTGCTCTGCTGTCTACTATCAGGCAGGGAAGGATGACACTCAAAACTATATGTACCCAGCATGAGTTCACTCCTCCTGCTCAGTGCAACATAGGAAACTGCCTATTGGTACCACAGGATCAGGCTGTGGTAGGGATGTAGCAGGAGCAGATCATTTCAGTCACTTTCTCATGTTGCCTACTTGTATCTTCATAGACCTCTAGAGATAACTGTGTGTGCACACTGAGATTTGATGGTGCCAGCTTTGTGATCCAGTAGATGGGTGCCCAGTTAATTATGGGCATCAATGAAAAAAAAGTGATAAAAGGTAACAAAAGAGCCAGGTATGGTGTCACACACCTTTAATCCCAGTACTCAGGAGACAGAGGTAGGCAGATCTCCATGAGTTCAAGGCCTGCTTGGTCTACAAAGGGATTTCCAGGATACTCAGGGCTGTTACACAGAGAAAACCTGTCTTGAAGAACAAAAAAAAAATTATGTGTGTATTCAAATATATAGTATCTGTAACATATAGATAGATAGGAGGGAGGGGTAGGACTGAACTCACATGGTCATTTAAAGACATGTGGTTCATGTATCAGAAGAATATATTAATAAGATGTCAGTGCATCCTAAACAGATACACAGACTCAATGTGCCTCTATCATAATCCTAGCAGTCACTCCTTTGAAATTGCCAAACGGATCCTTGAGTTCAATGGAAAGTGCAAGGGCACCAGAAGAGGCCTGTGGTGGTTTGAATAAGAATGGCCCCATAGGCTCATACATTTGAATGGTTAGTCCCCAAACAGTGGACCTCTTTGGAAGGATTAGAAGGATTAGGAGGTGTGGCCTTGTTATAGTAACGGTGTCATTGGAGGTGGGATTTGAGGTCTCAAAAGCCCATGCTAAGTCCAGTGTCTCTCTGACTGCGGATCAGGATGCAGCTCTCAGCTACTGGTCCAGTGACAGGAGTGCCACCATACCCCTTCAATGAGGATAGATAATTAATTAAACCTGTGAAACTGTAAGCAAGCACCAAATTATATGCTTTCATTTATAAGAGTTGCCATGGTCATGGTATCTCTTCACAGCAATAAATTAGTGACTAAGACAAGGCCAAACAATCTTGAAAAATCAGTACAAAGTGCAAAAACTCATGTTTTCCACTTTTAATATAATCCACAAAGCCATAGCAAACAAAAAAGGGATGATAACAGACTGAGATTGACATGAGATTTAATAGACTAGGATTGTCAATCCAGACACAAGAACTAAGACCTATTGACTGACTATTTTAGTTAAGGATACAATGATCATTCAAAGGAAAAAGGATAATATTTTCTGAACATGTTGATGAGACAAATGTATATCCACAAGAATAAGAAAAAGTAGGAGATCTGTGGACAGGCTGCATTAACACCACTGGCACCCATTGGACTCTATAACCTGTATGACCCAATCCAGCACTCCAACTCATTGACCCCATCATCCTCTCCTTGGCCAACCATCCTCCACAACATCAGCAGCCCCTATATGAGCAGTACCTACTTCAATTGGAAGAACAGGCACAGCCCACACCAGTAGAAGGAACAGACTCCATAGGCACAAGTAAAGCCCACACCAGCCAGAAAAACTGGATGATACACTGGATCTAGGCACCCAAACCCCCACAAATCTCAGGTGAAACAACCCTACTCTACTTGACAAGCAACCAACTACCAGAACCCTTGGCCAGTCAGGCCAAAAGAAAATAAAAGTAACAGACAATAAAGGAACAAAAACCCATCCAACAAAGACATTACAAGAATCAGCACCTGTACCTATAACTATCCCAAACCCAGATGGATAAACAACAGTGTAGAATACATGCAACAACATAGAGGGCAATATAGCACCACCATAACCCAGTGGTCCTACAACAGCAAGACCTGAACATCCCAATGCAGATGAAGCAGAATGTAGGTGGAAGATTCTCTCCCACCTACCTGTTCCCAAATATCTGGCAGCCACTTCTTAAATAATTGACTCAGATACTTAATGTTACTTATAAATGCTTGGCCAGTAGCTCAGGCTTATTACTAATTAGCTCTTACACTTAAATTAACCCATAATTCTTAACTCTCATCTCGCTTCCTCTACATCTGGCTAGTGACTCCTGGCTCCATCCTTCCTCTTCCCAGAATTCTCCTAGTCTGGTTGCCCTGCCTACACTTCCTGCCTGGCTACTGGCCAATCAGCAGTTTATTAAACCAATTTGAATGACAAATCTTTACAGTGTACAAGAGCATTATCCCACAGCATTTCTCCCTTTTTGTCTAATTAAAAAGGAAGGTTTTAATCTTAATTTAGTAAAACAAAAACAGTTATTAAATAAGAATTAGAATAACAGTATCCAATCCATTTGCACTTGACAAAATTAGAGAAAATACTTAATTATCTATCTTACCTTGGTGAGTATAAAGTTTTATACTCACCACCTTCAACTCCATCAAAGACCCCAGAAGGGTGAAGTATTTATTACCTAATGACAGGGACATCAGGCTGCCAGAACAGTCACTCAAAGTTCCTCTACAATGTTGGGGCATCCATCTTCAGCCTATAGGACTAGAATATCTGACAGAATTTTCTGTGGAGCAGGATTTTCTGAAGGGCTGTCCTACCTTGTCTTGGCAAAGTTCAATAGTCCGTCCTTTTATGTCCTGCTTGTCCCATTTGGACAGCATACTGTCAGCAGTCAAGGCAAGGGCATTTTCTTGCCCTGTGACTTACTTTTTCCACAAAGAAAGTAAACTCTATATGGCGTTTCTTCAATGCTCATCATCTTTTCTGAAGTAAATTAGTGCTGCCAAGAGCAGACATGTTTCATTGTCATAAAAAAAACCCTGTTATTAAAACATCTTAAATGCCATACTCTGTAGATCTCTGAAGTCTTTGAAGATGACCTGTCTTTCTAAAATACATCTCTGGTTGACCTTGAAAACTTACCTCATATGACTATAAGTTTGCTATAATAGGTGACTATTAAATTATAGATGATTACTATATCATCCATATTTCTTAATTATATATTACATTTTTAAATGAGCTGCATAAACATTATACCCTAAACAAGAGTAGAAATGTACATACAAGAATAACAAAATTAACTTTAAATTTGTATCAATAAACTAAAATTCATACTGATATAAAATTTATAAGATTAACAGTTGTTTGTGGATTAAAGTAGATTTAATAATCTACCCCTTTCCCCCATCATTTCTATGTCATAACCCTCTTTCTTCTTTTAGAAAGAGATTAACTATGACAAATAAAAATTTGTAACCAATAAGAGATACTCATGGGAAAAAAAGGAAGATGGCGGCTGCCACCGGTGGGCCGTGAGTGAGAGCAAAATTGGATGATGAACTGATGTGGAAATAAGAGGAACAGGCCCACAAAGAAAGACGTCAAAAAAGGTATACAGAAAAAGAGAAAGATAAAAATTCAGAGACAAAAATTTAAGTTAAGAAAAGCTGGCTAGAGCATCAAAGTTTCTCTGCCTTCCTCGGGAATCCACGGTTTGGATCGATCCTTCCCGCACGGTCTCCCCAGGCCTGCGGGTGAGCGGATCGCCGGGAGCTCGGGTGAGAGGCGCGGTACGAGCGGAGTGGTCGTAACGAGCACAGGGAAGGAGCAGCGGCCAGGACTCCCCGGGTGACCCTTTGGGGCGCAACAGAGCTGGGTGAACGCAAGAAGAGGAGCTACAAAGTTCAGGTCAGGGACGCCCGAACCCACACAGTGGATGTTAATCACCTTGCTGATTGCTTCTCAATTGGGAACTAGTGGAGAGTGCAGCGCGGGGGCAGGTGAACCCTGTGGGGGGACCTGGGCTCCGCGCAGCAGGGATCAGTGCAGCTGTGGCTACAGAGGCAACGAGGGAGGATGCCGCAGTGCTCGCCAGAACCTGAAGGATCGAGGAGCCAGAGAAGGAGGAGGACATCAGGCCAGCCACCCAGCTATACAGCAAGCCACGGAGTAAGAGGTGTCTTTGGATCCTGTATTTCAAGAAGCTCTCAAAAGAACTTATCAAGATCACCCAACCACCAAACTAGATCACCAGAATCGTAAGTATACACCTCACCGACTGAGAACAGAGGTGGTCAGCTTGCCCAGGGAACCAGATTTTTAGTTTCTCATTTCCTGGTGCTTGAAGTTTCGCATTTCTGAGGCTTGGAGGTGTAAGCCTGAAGGGTTAGGGTCTTGCACCATCTGCACTGAGCAGAGAAAGAGATGAGTAGATGCCAACGGAAAAATACAGGCAACAACATAAAGACCTATAGACAACACCAGAACCTACCGACCCTACAATTGCAAGTCCTGAACATACCAAGGCAGATGAAACAGAAGAAATCAATCCTAAAAATGACTTTAAGAAGATGATAGAGGCCCTTAAAGAAGAAATAAAAAATACCCTTAAAGAGGAAATAAAAAATTTCTTCAAAGAGGAAACGAAAATTTTCATTAAAGAGGAAATTAAAAATTCCCTTAAAGAGGAAATGAAAAACTCCATTAAAGAGGGAATAAAAAATTACCTTAAAGAGGAAATGAAAAACTATATTAAAGAGGAAATAAAAAAATTCTCTTAAAGAGGAAATGAAAAATTCCATTAAAGAGGAAATGAAAAACTTCCTTAAAGAGGAAATAAAAAATTCCCTTAAAGAAATGGAAGAAAAAAACAAACAAATAGCCGGGCGTTGGTGGCACACACCTTTAATCCCAGCACTCGGGAGGCAGAGGCAGGCGGATCTCTGTGAGTTCGAGGCCAGCCTGGGCTACCAAGTGAGCTCCAGGAAAGGCGCAAAACTACACAGAGAAACCCTGTCTCGAAAAAAAAAAATAAAAGAACCTTATGAAGATGATAGAGGACCTTAAAGAGGAAATGAAAAATTCCTTTTAAAAATGGAGAAAAAAACCCAAAAAATTGGAAGAAATCAATAAATCCCTTAAAGAAAGTCAAGAAAAAAACAATCAAACAGGTGAAGGAAACAGTTACAGACTTGAAAATTGAAATGGAAACAATAAAGAAAACACAAACCCAGGGAAATCTGGAAATGGAAACTCTGGGTAAGCAAACAGGAACTACAGATACAAGCATCACCAACAGAATACAAGAGATGGAAGAAAGAATCTCAAGAGTTGAAGACACGATAGAAGAATAGATAAATTGGTCAAAGAAAATGTTAAATCCAACAAATTCTTAACACAAAACATCCAGGAAATCTGGAAAGCCATGAAAAGACCAACCCTAAGAATAAATAATAGGGATAGAAGAAGGAGAAGAATTCCAGCTCAAAGGCACAGAAAATATATTCAACAAAATCACAGAAGAAAACTTTTCCAACCTAAAGAAGGACATGCCTATGAAGGTACAAGAAGCTTACAGAACACCAAATAAACTGGACCAAAAAAAAAAGTCCCCTCACCACATAATGATCAAAACAGTAAACATACAGTGTAAAGAAAGAATATTAAGAGCTGTAAAGTAAAAAGGCCAAGTAACACATAAAGGGAGACCTATCAGAATTATACCCAACTTCTAAATGGAGACTCTGAAAGTCCTGACAGATACCATCCATAGGAGAGCTGGCTCCACCCCTTGCAGGCCTCTGTTCACAGGAGATCTGGTTTAGCCTCACACCAGGAGCTGCAAGGCATCCTAGGCAGTGGCATGTAGGAGACTGGGCCCACCATTCATTGAGACAGGGAGAGGTGGACCCACCCCTTATTGGGGGGAGGCACAGTGGAGACCCAGGAAATACAGCTGACCAACTCAGCTACTATCCAGGCCCAGATCTAGGGCCTTGAATTGACCCACTCCAACATCTACCCGATCTATGAGAGGGTGGAGAACCAGAAGGGGCCTGTCCTGTGGAACCATAGCCACAGGATCTCCATAAGTCTGGGCAACAATATCTCATTGAAGAGGAGTCTAGGTGAGGGTCCAGTATTGATGCTGTAGCAGAAGCCAGAGGCCTTGAACCAGAACAATGACTCACTGCAATGAATTTTTGCAAGTAAAGCTGTATAGGAGAAAGGGTATACTGCCTGACACACTGCAGCTTCCGATACCACTATGAGGAAGGAATATGTGATGGAGATGCAGGAAAGACGGAGGAGCAGAGTGCTACATCACCGCAGAACAGGAGATGCAACCGCTGTGACCGGGATGAGAGAAGGCTGGAATTGATAGAGAAACAGGTTGTTACACAGAGGGGACAGCAACATGTTGGTTTTATATTTTAATTTCTTATTTTCTTTTGGGGGGAAATTATAAGGGTGGAGGGCAGATATGGAAGGACTGGGAATAAGGTGATTGAGGTGCATAATGAGCAATTCCCAAAGAACAAATAAAAAATATGTTTAAAAAGAATAAATTTCTGCAGGTGTTATCCAGTAAGATTACTAAGGTGTTTTGAATTATACCTTAGTGTAGCCTGTCAATCAAAACAGACACCATGGTTTCACAGGGTTTGTCCCAATTACCATTTACTATGTGGGTTCAAACACATTAGTCAGTTAGATACAATAAAGACACTGTCCCTGTCTTAAACATTGAATACTCTAACTCAGCTTGTCCTGGATTCTGGCTCAGCAGTCTACCCTACTACGTCCCATAACCTTGAAAAAGGCCCTCTTGATGTCTTTATTCCGCAGACTGTACACCACGGGATTGAGCAAGGCTGTGAAGGTATTGTAAAAGAGTGAGATCTGCTTGTCTCGCTCAGGGGAGTAGCTGGAGTCGGGCCTCATGTAGATGTAAGTGCATGGACCATAGAAGAATATGACCACAGTCAGGTGGGAGGCACAGGTAGAGAAAGCCTTGCAGCGGCCCTGGGTGGACTTGATCTTCATAATTGCCATGGCAATATGAACGTAGGAGGCCACAATGAGGGAAATGGGAATAACAACCAGAAAAACACTCAAGACCAGGTCCACCATCTCAATGAAGTGGGTATCCATGCAAGCTAGGCTACGCACTGAAGGACCTTCACACAAGTAGTGGTTGACCTTGTTGGGCCCACAATATGGCAGACTCATGGTGAAGAAAGTATGTAACAGACACAAAAAGAAACCACAGATCCAAGACGCGGCTGCCAACCGTATGCACAGTCCCCAGTTGAGGATAACAGTATAACGCAGTGGGTAGCAAATGGCCACATATCTGTCATAAGCCATGACAACAAAGAAGGTGCACTCAGTCATACCCAGAGAACCAAACACAAACATCTGCAACCAGCAGCCAGCAAAGGAGATGGTCTGAGAGTGAGCAAGAAGATGCACCAACATCTGGGGCATGGTGGTGGTAACATAGCACATATCCAACATGGCAAGTATACAGAGGAAGAAGTACATGGGAGTGTGCAGCTGTGTGTCCAGGCAGATCAGCATGATGATGAGCCCATTGCCCAGGACTGAGCATAGGTAGATGAGAAGGAACACAATGAAGAGGATGCTGTTGGTTGTGGGGTCACTGGAGAAACCAAGCAGGATAAATTCAGAAACCCAGCTTTGATTCTGCCCTGGAATCATCCACATGGTGGGGCCTGTAAGAGAATCACATTCATCTATGTGTCATCTGACATATGGTAGCTATAGAGGGAGAAAGGAAAAGTACAGGCTGGGGACATGGCTCAGAGGTTAAGAGCACTGACTGCTGTTCCAGGGACCAGATAGTTCAGAGCTGTTTGTGCCTCCAGTCCCAGGGGTTCTGACTCCCTTCTGTGACCTTCACAGGCAACAGATACACATTGTACACAAGCATGCAGGTAGGCAAAATCCCATATACATAAAATAAATAAAAATAATACTTTTTAATTCAAAAAAGAAAGGCTGGGGTGTGGGTTCTGAGCACACTGTTCAGTTTCCACGCACACTTCTCAAGTTACTGAACCCCAGTCTCTTCATCTATCAAATGAGGCTGATTACACTCATGTCTCAGGACTATGATGAATATCTAAACCATCTCACAGAACTCCTGGAAACACCATGTAACACATGACATGTCTTATGCAGTCTCACATTCTCACTCCATCCCTGGGAAGGCAGAGACAGGGGATCCTCACAGTAAAAGGCTTCTAGCAACACCAACTGAAATGAAGAGCACTGTGGGCAACTGTCTCAATGAATAAGGTGAGAGCAACTGATGAAGGATCCCCTATCAGTCTCTGAACACACACACACACACACACACACACACACACACACACACACCACAGACATATGCAGAGGAGAATAAACAAGTAGATGAAGACAGAAGACATGTCACTCAGACACAGGCCCTCACACATACAGTCCCATGAGAAATGACAGAAGTTCACATGTGCAGTGCACTGGAGACACTGGGATCTTCCCAGAGAATGCTGATGGACTGTGTGGATATGGGAGCAGGGAAATCATTTCTTCCTTTCTTAATCCTGTCTCCCTTGCACACAAACAATCAATTCTGGAGTGTATTGTAGGTTTGAGTAGTAAATCTAAAGCAACCAATTTTTTTCAAACCAAACCTGATAAATATATTTATCATTTTAGCGGGAAGCAAAATTAAGATTTTTTTAAAAAGAACATAATGGTAATCTAGAATAAGGGAAAAAGAAGTATTCAAAATATTTATACAAAGAATTGGAAAGATATAACAACAGATGCTCCAATGGAACAGTGAACAATATTTAAAGGGCATTTCACAAGGCAGCTGTCTAGTGAGCACTGATGAGGCTCAGCTCCTCAGCACCATTACTCATCTGGAAATTGCAGAACACCACAGTGCCAGTGCTGACCCTCCTCTTCTCCATCTCACATCCCCACACACCTACCAGCATGACTACAATAACAGATACTTAGTATTGACAAGAGTAACTGGAACCAATGGGAGATGAAATTAAAATGATCCCTTTAGTGTGTGCCTGGCTGTGTTCCCTAACATTGAACACACTTAATGCATTGCCCAGCAATACAAATGTTAACTATATTTCTGAAACAATATGTAAACACAAAGGCACACACAAACATATGCTCAAGGAAAGATATGTGAATGAAATATGCAAACACTATTTAAAATAGGCTGAACTAGGGCACCACCCATGATAATTAACAAGACAGTGGATAAGGCAGGAATTGGTTTTCATGGCAGTAGAAATATGAAAGAAACTTCTAGACATCCTGTCTTCTCTTTCCCTGTCCCCATACTCTCTCCTGACCAGTCTACTGCTCATGACCCTCACTGCTGTCCTTCCTTTCGACCCAGGTCAGGAGCCCATCATCTCTCCCAGCAGTTCTGCATCAGCATCTCCATGTGCCCCTTGCCTCTTAATTTTCCTCTTTCAATACAGTCTTTTTTAAATTTAATTTTTAAAGATATTCCAGTCAATATACTTAGATCATATTCTTCCCCTCCTCCAACTTCTCCCAGATCCTTCCCACCCAACCTCATGTTCTTTCTCCTCCCATTCTCTCTTTCAGGACAAACAACAACATTTTTATAAAAATTAAAGAAAAAATAAAACAAAAAATACCAAAGGAAAAACCAAACCAAACCATGGAATCAGTTTCCTATTGGCCAACTCCTCCTGGGCATCAGGGCTGCCCTGGAGTATAACTGATATGCTCAGTGACTCTCTGCTGGAAAAAACAGATTTTACCTTTCCTAGCAGGTATCAACTGCAATAGCTTCTTGTCTAGGGGCAGGACTTGGAGTCCACTTCCCCTTCTCACTGCTGGACATTTGTCTGCATCAACACACTCTCCATGTGACTGCTACCTCAGTTTTTAAAAGAAATCACACTGCTGCTATCTGGCCCCTGTTAAAATCTTTTTAAGAACTTCCACGAACTATTATTTGAGTCAGATGCACGGGTCATTCCTAACCTGCCTGCCTGTGAAAACTCAGACTCAGCGCACAACTGTCTCCTCTGTCTGCAATCTCTCCATGCACAAATCTCCATGCAAGCACTACTGATATCCTGCGTGCCTCTGCCTCTCTCACACCTTAAGTCGTGCGCCGAGATTCGCATCATGGAGTTAGGACCATCTCACGCATCATGTTGCCCACACTGGAGCCACACTAGGACTTAGCTTGGCCAGGAAACCTTTCCTGTTATGCTACCACCTCCCACCTCTAACCCAGGTAGGATACAGCTTGCATTTCTTGTTCATTGGCTGGTTACAATCTGAAGAATTCTAGATGGGGCCTGATATCAATTTTGACACGAAACAACTTGGACAAACCCTTCTATTCTCTTGTTAACTGAAACCCCAGACAACTAATGAAGAATTGTCTCTGAAGGAGTATGGCTGTATGGATGACTTCCTAACTTTTGCAACAGTAGAAAAGAACTAATATTTACTTGGATAGTTTACATATTCCAGTCAATGTTGCACTAACTTTAGTTTAACATCACAACAGTTCACTAAAGGAAGTGTTCTTACCTGTGTGTTATAGGTGAACACCTAAGGCCTGGAGAGGGAGGTTTGATGAGATTCCCCCTCCTGTCTGAATGTGGGAGGCCCTTGGTGTATTTAAATTAAAAGAATCCATGGAAAGAAGATTTGAGGTGTGATTTTCACAGCATGGAACACCATTTAGTGATCCACAGTATTTTGTAGTTTCCCAGCCCAGTGGCCTCAGACTTAGCTTACAATGTACTCACCGGCACTACTCCCCAAGTCTGTGAGCTCACGCAAACAGAAGAAGATATCATGATTGAATTCCAGGGGGGAAATGCTACACATGCTAGCTCCAACCTACAAAGCCAGTATCTGGAAGGTTTAGGATCCGGATTCCAAGGAAGTACTCGACCATATAGCAAATTTGAGGCCAGGCTAGGCTAAGGCACACTCACAACCCCCACCACCCTAAAAAAGCATGATTGCTCTGCCCACAAGTATCAACTGTGTCTCTGTGTTGTGGTGTCTCCTTTAAAGACATGGACCATCACTGCCCCTTCATGGACATGGCTTTCTGCTTCACTTCAGATCTTTGAGCTCGGGACTCCATATTCTTTGTTTGTTTTTCAACATGATTTGAAACAGAAAACCCTCCGTAAATGTTTATTAAATTAATAAAGGGAGGAATGAAGAAGGAAATAAAGAAACAATGTTGAGAAAGGGAAGAAGAACAGGTGATGAGGGAATAGGTCTGGGGAGTTTGGGATGTAGCACAGTGGACCTGAGATGGATGGCTTGACTAATTATTACCTCTAGACCCACTTGCCTGAACCCTACCAACTAGCCAAGTACCAGTGACCATCTTACCACTTGTAAATCCAAGGAATGTGTCACTGAGTGTTTATTATGAGGAAGCCTCATAAAGCAAGTGAGTCCAGGGAGTTGGGATTCTAGGCAGCTCAATCTTCAGAAAAATGTCAAGGTGCTGTAGAGTTTGAGGACTGAATGTCCTGCTTCCTCTGCAAGTAGGCCAGCCCTGACTCCTGAAGATGGCATCTATAAAATCCTGCTTAACAAATGCATGTTCAAACATCTTCACATCTTCCCAGTAGGATCAGATGCTGAGGTTTTATGACCCTGCCTCCTCTCTGAGCCTCCCCAGGAGATCTGGGAAAGGACCATTTCTGTTCCCAGTAGAGATGCTAAGATGATCCTTGGGTGCTGTCAACAAGAACACTTCAGTGAGACCCTTGGGGGCAAAGCAGGAGGAAAGAACACACAGAAGGAGGAGTGGTGACCTGTTCCCTTCTCTAAACTAATTGGGAATAAGAGCAGCTCAGAGAAGAGGAGGTGGGACCTGGTCACCTGAGACACAGGTCAGGGACCTAAGTTCTCATTCTGATTCCTCCTTTACAGCCCAAACCCTGAGCCCTGACACTCATGAGACCATGTTGGAGTCACACTCCTCTTCCTTCCTCGACTACCTCGGGGCAATCACAGTCCTCCCTTCTTTACTGTGTAACACCTGAGCAAGTCACCGAGAACCTCTGATGTAATAAAGAGTCATCAACGGTGGAGGCTGGAGGGTTAGCTCTGGGAAAAAGAGAACTTGCTGGGCTTGCAGAAGACCCAGTTTGATTGCCAGCACACACATGGTAGCACACAACCATCTCTATCCCCAGTTCTAGAGGATCTAGTACCCTCTTCTGATCTTCTCAGGAACCAGACATGCATGTGGAATACACACATAGGTGTAGGCAAAACACTCATACACATAAACAAAAAACAAACAAAAACAAATAAAAAGATGTCAACTATGACATTGTAGCCTGATATTTCTTTGGGTCGAGAGCTCACAAATAACAACATGGAGAATTATTATTAATTATGAAAGCTTGGCTTTAGTTAGGCTTGTCTCACTAGCTCTTATAACTAAAATTAACCAGCTTATATTAATCTACATTCTACCATGTGGATTTTTACCTTTTTTCATTCTGTCTGACTCTCCAGGTCTCTTTGGTGTCTCCTGATAATTGAGTGCCACAATTATCCACTTCGTCTCTCTGCCAGGAAGACCTACCTATAGCTCCTGCCTAGCTACAGGCAGTCAGCTTTTTGTTATGGCAAACACATCAATACCTCTTCACAGTGTACAAATATCCCACAACACGACATACCAACATGGAATCAGCAGTGACATCTCATGCCAGTGGAGTGAGAAAACACTCATACAGCTCATGTCTCTCAGATGCAAATAAGAATTTGGGTCCAAATATATATAGCTTTGGAGCATGTTCTCTTGAACTTTCTGTTTTTCTGCCTTAGTTGCCTCTTCTGTAGAATTCCAATAGTAACTCTTCCCTTCTAGGATGGCTAGAGGACAAATGTGATGATGTCAGCACCCTGCCACATGTTCTGGCCAGTGTTCCATGACCTGGAATCTCCATCCCCGCCTTCTGTCTCTATCTTGGTTTCCTAAGGATTCAGAAGGAGAAGACAGGACTATAAAGTCTTCCTGCTGAGAATGATTGATGATAAGGGGTTGGCGTCTGTGAGCTGCTCCTTAAACACAGCCAACAGTAACAGTTAATTATAAAATGACAACTAAATAAATTGTACAGGAAACAAAGGCAGAGTGTCTAAGAATGTGGCTCAGCTGTATAGCACCTGAGTAAATAGAATGTTCGAGGCTAGAGTTTGAGTCATAGCACTAATAAAAGTGAAGCAACACAGGCTCTGAACTCTGCACATCCTGGTGAGCACCGCCATTGCCCTGTGCCCTGTGCTCCAGCAGTTGTTTACTGTGGCGCCTTTGCTGCTTGAAACACTGTACAATGACACGTGATCTCAACTGCTGTTCAGAGGCCTGTGTTGCCACCATGACACTGCCATGACGGGTGGATTTGCACCTTAGTAATTGGCCATCAGCACCAATCAGAAGCACCTTGACACAGCCCTGACCCCTGCAGTGCTGTTGCTCAGCCTTAGCCCACAGCTCTGACCCCAACTCTTCCCACTCCTGCTGTTGGTCATCATCAGCTCTGGAGAGGCAGTGGAGTCCAGGCAGAGGTTCTTCTCCACCAGGATAGATAAGGAGACAGGTTCAGAGAGAAGCAGACAGAACCCACTGAGTGTCACATACAGAATAACACAGCCATCCTGGCTCTGATTTTGGTTTTGGTTTTTTTTTTTTTTTGTCATAGAGATTTTATTATAAATTTATAGGGAGAGGCTCAAGAGGGAGAGAGAGACACACACACCATGTGAGTTAGACATGGATGTCATCAACATGGCAGAAAAACAACTACATGTTGGAAATCAGGACTTGAAAAGGTAGGTAGAGATAACAGATCCTCCTGGCTACTCCAAGGGACTGCTGTATTTTTAAATGACTGCAGCACTTTGAGATTCCCAAGAATAGTTCTACATGCTCATTGCACAGATAAAGGAACAGTGACTCAGAAAACATGAGCAAATTGGCAAAGGTCACCCAACCAGTGAATGATAGAACCAGTTTCAGGGCTTGGCAAAAGTCTCCGGGGTGATGCTAAATCTGTCCTGTCTATCAGATACCTGATGTGTGAGTTCAAGCTAATGGCTATACCTGGGCTCTAACCAAAAATGTTCCTGATACTCAGTGGTCATAGGGTCACCCAGAGGTCAGCATGAAGAAAAGTCAAACTTTAGAGGTTTCATTCTGAACCAGGTGGACCCACAGGCCTGAAGGAAAAGATGGAGAGCTTTGTGAAAGAAGAAGCCAGGAGATCCACAGTTCTTACATCCAGGGACTCCTTAATTGGCCCCCAGATGGCAGCGCCTCATTAATGGACCATGTGAGAATTGGCTCATTTGATAAGAAAACTTCAAAAAGTTTTCTGGTTTCTTGTTTGGAGGACCCTGAGGGGAATAGCAAGATGTTGTGCTGTTACCTAACAGTGAGACCATTAAAATGGTCCCGTGGGACATCACACTGAATCTCATAGCTAGTTTCTCATCAGATCTTCACAACAGGCCTAGAAGGCAGGTGTAAGCTTCCCATTTCACAGATGTGGTGAATGTGATGACAGACACGGAGTCTTTGCGATGGCCAAGCCTACTTTGTTATTGATGCTGGTTTAAGGCATTTTGGTGTTCTCGGAATCAGAAAGTGCATGTGAGACCAGCATAACCAGTTCCTTATTCTTTTAGAGCTACGAAATCTAAGTCTCCCAAATAAAAGTGATTCTCAGGCAGATGAGATAATCCGTGGGAGCCTGGAACCTTCAGGTGTGGCCTCCCAGCTGTGGGCCGGATCAATCATCCGAGGATCTCCACTCCTGGCTGTGGGACCTTTCCATCATCCCAGGATCCCCCTCCAGACTGTGAGGCCTAACTGTTACACCAGGATCCCCCCTCTGCTTCATTGTCTTGCAATTGGAAGAAAGACCTGTCCTGCTGACGCCCAGTGATAATTAACCTGTCACAAGACCAGCATGCACATGTTCTCAGCATCCAGGGTCTTGTGTTTGGAATTTCAGGGCTCTGAGTCCTGTGTGAGAGAACATATGGACACACAGATTTGGCAAGCAAGAGGATGATGAATAGAATGTTGATGGTGTCAACAGAAAGCAACTAATAAGATGACGGTGATGATCATAGTAACAGTGATAACTAAGAATGTTACTTTTGACAGTGTTAACTTGAAATAAGTCATTTCACGGCTAAAACATCCATATGAAATGTAGTGTTAATCTCGATTTCTGGCTCAAGAAACTGAACTATAGAGTTGGTGACATACCAGAGTCTACATCAGAACCTTGCATAGCAAGATGTTACACTTGATGTGGGATGCTAGATGTTTAACAAGCAACTCTCCACAGTAACAGAAGCAAAGGAGGGTGAAGCCAGGCCTGCTTCTAAGCCAGTAGGCAGCCATGCTGCTGAGCACACTCATAGCCTCCATCCCTGACACCTGAGCTTGGTGTTCATCAGTTCACTGGGCAAGTTATTAGTTATGTTCCTTGTTGCTATAATAAAATACCTAACACAAGCCACTTGAGGAATTATTTATTTAGACTGAGGGTCTGAGGGCACAGTCAGTAATGGCAGGGAAGTCATGGAAGTAGTAGCAGACTTGGGGTCACATTGTAGTTCCAGTCAGGAAGCAGACAGGTAGATGTCTTTGCTCAGACCATCCTCTCCTTTACACTTTATAGGACCCAGACCCTGGAAAAGTGACACCCACAATCAAGGTGGAGCACCCCTCATCAGTTAAAACTTTCTGGAAACACACTCACAACATCCAAGAGGGGTGACCCATGGTGAATCTAAATCCAGAAGAGATGACCGTGGATATGACCATGACAAGCAGTGAAGGATGGCCATGGAAGGGGATGAGAGGCATCTGCAGAGAATGGCATCCCATCCACTTAACTCCTGTATCCTTTCCTGTTGAGGACACCTCTGATGCAGATTCAGATGAGACAGAAACCTCTTACCATTCTTTTCATTTCTATGAAGGCTATGCACAGATCTCTCCACACTCACTCTCTCCAATTTTACAATTATATTCCATGGATATTCATGACCATGTAACCAGCCCACACACCACAATGTATTCATCAATATAGACTCTTACCTGGAAGACATTTCTTCTTCTAAACCAAATGCTATGGACAGTGTTCTGTCCCCTGAATGGGTTTCTCCTCACTGCTGTCTTCAGGCACATCCTAGAAATAAGACAGAGTGCTCTGCTGTCCACTATCAGGTAGGGCAGGCCTGTCATACAGAACCATATGTACCCAGCATGAGTTTGCTCTTCCTGCTCAACTTACTATAGGGAACTGCCCATGGGGACCACAGGATCAAACTGTGCAAGGGATGTAGCAGGAGTAGATCACTTGGATCACTTTCTCATGTTGCCTACTTGTGCTTTCATAGACTACTAGAGATTTCTGTGGGTGCACAAAGACGTTTGATGATGCCAGCTTTGTGACCCAGTACATGGAAGCCATGTTAATTATGGGCATCATTGAAAAAAATGATATGATAAAAGGAAACAAAAGCATTTTCATCCATTAAGGTGTGATTTATCTATGTACTTAAATATATAATACCTGTAACAGTGCCATATATATATATATATATATATATATATATATATATATATACATACATACATATATACGGGCACTGAGTTCACATGGTCATTTGAAAGCTGTGGTTATTATATCAAAAGACTATATTGTCAAGATATCTGCACATCCTAAGCAGACACACAAATTCAATGAAGCTCTATCATAATCCTAGCTGTCACTCTTTTGAAATTGCCAAGTGGATCCTAAAGTTCAATGGGAAGTATAAGGGACTCAGAAGAAGCCTGTGGTGGTTTAAATAAGAATGGCCCCGTAGGCTCATATATTTAAACACTTAGTCATCAGGGAGTAGAACACTTTGGAAGGATTAGAAGGTATGGTGGTTTGAAAGAAAATGACCACCAAAGGGAGTGTCACCATTAGGAAGTATGGCCTTTAGTGGGTGTAACCTTGTTTTAGGAAGTGTGTGCCTATGGGGGTGGACATTGAGGTCTTCTATGCTTAATCTATGCCCAGTGTTACAGTTCACTTGCTGCTCAGCTCCTTCTCTAACACCAGGTCTGGCTGGATGCCACCCACCATGATGATAATGGGCTAAACCTCTGAATTGTGAGTTAGCCTAATTAAATTCTTCCTTTTTAAGAGTTGTCATGGTTGCAGTGTCTCTTCACAGCAATAGAAACCCTGACTAAGACAGAAGTTGGTACCAGGCACTAAGGTACTGCTGTGATAGGCCTGGCCATGCTTTTGTCTGAAGGAATGTGGACTTTGGGACTGTGGATTAGAAAATCTGTTGAACACTTTAAGTGCTGCTTAATGGGCCATATTAGTAGAAGTGTGAAAGACAGTGGTGCTGTGTAGGCAGAGTTTTCCTGTCCCAAGTGCCCTCTCTCAAATAATCACTCAAAGTCTTAATATTAATTGTAAATGCTTTGCTGATAGCTCAGGCTTGTTACTAGCTAACTTACAACTTAAATTAACCCATTTCTATTAATCGATGTGCTGCTACATGGCTCATAGCTTTACCTGTCCTCCAGCATGGCTTGTTCCCTGTGTGCCTGCTGGCGTCTTCTCTGACTCTGCCCTTCTTCATCCTAGCATCCTTAGTTTGGTTGTTCTGCCTATAATTCCTGCCTAGCTACCAGCCACTCAGCTTTCTATTAAACCAATTCAAGTGATAAATCTTTACAGTGTACAAAAGAATTATTCTACAGCAGTGCTGTGTGGTGATATTTTGTTTGGGTTCTAACAAATAAAGCTTGCCTAAAGATCAGAGCTCAGAGCTAAGCCACTAGTTAGCCATAAAGGCCAGGCAGTGGTGGCACACACCTTTAATCCCAGCACTCAGGAGACAGAGGCAGATGGATCTCTGTGAGTTCAAGGCCACCCTGGGCTATACGAGATTGATCCAGTCTAAAAGAGAAACAGAGGCAGGCAGTGGTGGCACACACCTTTGATCCCAGCACTTGGGATCTCAGACTTTTAATACTAGCACTAGGGAGGTGGAGGCAGGAAGTGATATGGCTGGGTGGACAGAGGAATATAAGGTGGAAGGAGACGGGAACTCAGTCTCTTTCAGCTGATGGTTTTGTAGAGGTAAGAACTCTAGTGCCTGGCTGCTCTGCTTCTCTGATCTTTCCACTTTCACTATGCTCTGACTCCAGGTTTTTATTTATTATTTATTATTAAGACCAATTACGATTCGTGCTACATCTGGTGCCCAACTTTTGGGGCACAAATTCATGAAAAAGCTGCTTGCCTGTGGCTTTGCTGCCACCGGCATTGGCCAGAGCTGCACATGGCTGGAGCCACTACCCCACAGGCTAACTTTTTGTTGCAGCCTCTCTGCAACAAACTCCACAGGAGTGGAGCCCCAATGCCACAGGAGTTAGCCACTTTTGCACATTCCCTCATACAGACAGCTGGCTCTTTGGCTGCTTCTCTCCTGGTGGGTTGTGGCTCTCCCTGGACCCCCTCCTCGGGCTGCTACCACACTAGGTACCTGCCTTAAAACCCACTCAGGCTTCTATTGTTCTACACAGAAGCAGTCAGTTCACATCTGAATTGTCATTGTCTGCAGATTTGATGAGACAATTGGGAATTTTTAAAGGGAAGAATTAGTTAAAAGAGAGAGTTTTTTCCCAGGTTAAAGAATGAGAAACACTATTATGATGGAGAGAGTTAGGTCTCTGAATGATTATACGATGCATGGTTTGAAAATGGAACAATTAGATGAGAGGATAATTAATTTAGATGGAATTTACATAATGTCGATTATAAATATTACCTGTTTGATCATTTTTGTTTTATCAATAAAAAAAATTGGTTAATATGAGTGCTAAGATAAAAATTTTAGAAAAATTTATTAAACCAGATCATAGAGATATTCAGACCCAAACAGAAGAATTTAAAAGAGAACCAGTCTCAGCATTGCATTATAAGGTTACAAAGGAACAGCCTAAGGTTTTCAAACAGCCAACCTTAATTTATCCAGTAACCTTACAGGAACTGTCAAGTGATAGGTATCCTCAAGGCTGTGTAAGAGCTGAATGGGCTCCTATGCAAACTTTAGATTTGAAGAGATTCAAGGAAGAAATAGTCTCATATGCCATGCATTCACCTTTGGTGAAGCAAATGTTTAATTTGTGTTCAACTTATAATTGAATTATCCTTCAAGACTGGAGAGATTTGGCTACAAGTATCTTGGGGCCTGGTACTCAATTTCAATGGAGGACCTGGTGGAAAGATGAGGCTAAGACCATTAAAAAATGAAGTAGGGCTAGAGGTATGGGAATCTCCCAAGACCAGCTTCTTGGAGAGGGAGATTATGTTAATGTAGAAAGGCAATCTCTATATGATGATCACACCCTGGCTTTATGCCATACTGCAGCCTTGAATGCTTGGGATAGAATTGAAGACATAGGAAAGGAAACTGAGTCATTTACTAAAGTTATGCAGAGTCGAAAAGAAACCTTCACTGATTTCTTACAAAGATTAACTTCAGCAGTAAATAGAATGATACGAAATTCAGAAGCTAGACAAACAATAATTGAATCTCTGGCTTGAGAAAATGCTAAAGCACAATACAAAAGGGTAATTAGTCTGTTAAAGTCAGAATCAGCACCCTTAGAGGAATGAATCCAAGATAGAATCAATATTGAATCTCATAACCATGATGAAGCTTGGATAGGAGAGGTGATTTCAAGAAGTTTGAAGAAAAATCAAAATGTCAAGTGTTTCAGTTGCAGTAAACAAGGTCACCTAAAAAAGGATTGTAAACAGGGCATTCCTAGAAACAAGGAATTTTCAAGGAATAATCCCAACAGAACACCCCTCCCTTCTAGATTATGCAGAAGGTGTGGCAAAGGCAGGCATTGGACTAATGAATGTAAATCAACAAGAGGCAGTCACGGTAAGCCTTTGCCAGTGGTAAATGCTCTAAGGGGCCTCTCTCAGGCCTCCATGTGAAGTTTCGTTCAGTTGTTTCCTATCATCGTGGAGGAAACTCCTTCCCAGAGCAATTAAAGAACTTAATGCTATCATGGTGATATATTATGTACCCTAATAAAATTTGCCTGAAGATCAGAGAGCAGAACAAGCCACTAGATTAAATACAGAGGCCAGGCAGTGGTGACATACACCTTTAATCTTAGCACTCAGGAAGCAGAGATCTGTCTGGATCTCTGTGAGTTCAAAGCCACCCTGGACTACATGAGATTGATTCAGTCTAGGAGAGAAACAGAGCCAGGCAGTGGTGGCACACACCTTTAATCCCAGTACTTGGGAGTCACACTCCTTTAATCCCAGCACTTGAGATCTCATGCCTTTGCTACCAGTATTATGGGAAGCACACATGCCTTTAATCCCAGCACTAAGAAGGAAGTGATATGGCTGGGCAGAGAAAGGTATATAAGGTGTTAGGAGACAGGAACAAAAGGCTTTTCAGCTGGAGAGCTTTCAGCTGAAGACTCAGAGGCATTCAGTCAGAGGAGTTGGCGAGGTGAGACACAGCAATGGCTTGTTCCTTCGTCTTTCTGATCTTTCAGCATTTACCCCAATATCTGGATCCAGGATTTTTATTAAAAGACCATTTAGCTATTTGTGTTACAGCCTATTGAAAAAATTACTGCTCTGGGTGATAGAAGAGCTTTAAAAGACAAAACAAAAATTTCAGCAGAAACCATAATGCCAATATTATAAAAATTAGATTTGAACAAGAGAGACTTCTTGATTAGAAGAGGTGATAGTTCATCAACCAGCATGATCATTCAATCTAAACTAACTTGTAAGACTAACAAATACTTTTCATTTGATCAGCTATAACTTGCTAAAAGGGAAACTTCCAAAGTTAGGGTATTGTTTTTCTTTCCAGGAAAATAAAAACAACCACCTTGAGGAGTTTAAATACCTTTGGGACAAAAAAAAGCATCCAAAAGAGGGGGGAATTACCCTGAAAAAATTACCAAGAAAAGGAATAATCTGACCTAATTCCATCTCTGAAGTCTCCAAAAAGATGATGGGATCCCACAATGGTGATTCCACATGGACTATGACAATGTCACTAAGCTGACAAACACCACCTAAAGATTGGCTTTGAACTACAAAATGCTCAGGACAGTGTCCAGGTGGCTAGCTGAGATGACTCAGCCTCACAGACTACTCTAACCAGAACTTGAGACAAGCCCTGCACTTTCCCATTACACAGAGACTGGAAAACAAATGATAGAGCTATCTCTCACAGGACTTGGCAATTATCCCAAATTTCTCTTTTCAGGATCCCCTAAAGATGCCATCGCCCCCAGACAGCAGGAAGTAAACTTAAGAATATGACACCCACATTCCCAAGAGGTGGGCTGGGTAGTTATTGGTCTTTCAGTGGGTTATGGATATTTGTCATCATTTAGGGTGGTTGGTTACAAGTTGTTATTGGTAATGGTCAGGAAAAAAGCTGAACAAAGGAGATTAGAGTCAGGGTTCTTGTTTTGAAAAAGAAAAAAAGAGATATAGAAATGACAGGATAAAAGATAGATTACTGAATCTACTCTGAAAAGAAAAAGGGAGTTATAGATATGATAAGATAAAAGGGTAGATTATTGAATCTACTTTTAAAAAGCAACTACTTGTTTTAAATATTTTACATTGATATGGATCTTTGTATATTGATACAAAGTTGAGATTATTTTTGTTAGAACATACTGTACATACATTTCTAATCTTATTCAAGGTATTGTACCTATACATCTCATTTAACAATATAATGCAAATTGCTAGTCCTTGAAAGTTATTATTACAAACTACTTAAGATAATAAAGAAATGCAGTTTAGTAATTAGTCACTTATTACAATCGAACTTGTAGTTATATTAGTTATGTTTTCAAGGCCAGAGATATATTTTAGATAGACATGCCATCTTCAAACACTTCAGAGATCTACAGACTATGGCATTTAAGATGTATTAATAGCATAGATTCTTTTTTTATGACAATGAGACATGTCTGCTCCTGGCAGCATCAATCTACTTGAGAGAAGATGACGGGCATCAAAGAAACTCCATATGGAGTTTACTTTCTTTGTGGCAAAATTAGCCACTGGGCAAGAAAGTGCTCTTGCTTCAACTGCTGACAGAATGCTGTCCAAATGGACAAGCAGGACACAAAAGAAAGGACTGCCAAACCTTGCCAAGACAAAGTAGGAAGGCCCTTCAGAAAATCCTGCTTCACAGAAAAGTCCATTAGATATTCCAAGCCAGTAGGCCAAAGATGGATGCCCCAACATTGCAGGGGAACCTTGGGCAACTGTCCAGGCAGACAGCTGTTTCTGTCATTTCTCAGATTTTTTGGAGGTCACTTGTTTGCACTTCCTGCTTACTCAGTTAATATTATTTCCTTGTCAGGTCTCTGAGGGAGTTGAAAACTAGATAGGTTTTTGTTGTTGTTGTTGCTGTTTTGCTTTTTTTGTTGGTTTTTTGTTTGTTTGTTTTGTTTTGTTTTAGTTTTTCAAGACAGGGTTTCTCTTTGTAGCTTTGTGCCTTCCTGGAACTCACTCTGTAGCCCAGGGTGGCCTTGAACTCACAGAGATCCACCTGCCTCTGCCAGCCAAGTGCTGGGATTAAAGGCATGCACCACCACTGCCCAGCTGAAGACTAGATAGTTATAGTTATAGTTTTTCTTGTCCAGATTCAGAAAAGAAACTCACTAAAGAGGTGTAAAGTGTATAAGGTTGAGAGACATCAAAAGATAGTTTTAGATGGTAATGCAAGTTAGGATAGAAAGCAAATTAGGTATAAGGCTTTGAACTCACCAAGATACAATAGATAATGGAGTATTTTCTCTAAATCTGTCAAATGCAAAGCACTAGGCATTGTTGATGTATTATTGCCTTATATATTGTACATAGTTATTGTACTTATTGTATATAGTTTTTTATATTAGTTATAACCTACTTCTTTATTTTAGACAAAAAAGGGGGAAATGTGGTGATATTTTGTTTGTGATCTAACAAATAAAGCTTGCCTGAAGATCAGAGTTCAGAGCTAAGCCACTAGTTAGCATAGAGGCCAGACAGTGGTGGCACACACCTTTAATCCCATGTTCAGGAGACAGAGGCAGACGGATCTCTGTGAGTTCAAGGCCACCCTGGGCTACACAAGATTGACCCAATCTAAAAGAGAAACAGAGGCAGGCAGTGGTGGCACACACCTTTGATCCCAGCACTTGGGATCTCAGACCTTTCTTTAATCCCAGCACTAGGAAGGTGGAGACAGGAAGTGATATGGCTGGGTAGAGAGAGAGGAATATAAGACAGGAGCTCAGTCTCTTTCAGCTGATGATTTTATAGAGGTAAGAACTAATGGCTTTCTGCCCTGCTTCTCTGATCTTTCAGCTTTCACTCTGCTATCTGACTTTGGGTTTTTATTAATAAGACCAATTACTATTCATCCTACAATGCTGAGTGTGATTTGATGAACTGTGGGTACCTGCCTTAAGAGGTTTCAGAGGAGAAGAACTTTAGTATGTTGCCTAGAGACAGTTTTTGTGATATTTTGTTGAAGAATGTGGCTGCTTTTTGCCCTTGTCCAAAGAGTCTGCCTGAGGACAATTAATTTTGGATTAATTCTGCTGGCAGAGGAAATCTCAAAACAGTCTACTATAGACTCTGTCATGTGGTTATTGATGTTAATTCTAATGAAGATTTATAATGAAAAAGCCGAGCAAATAAAAATACAAGATATAGAACAATTTGAAGAGAAAAGGAGCACCAGAAAGTGAAATAGAGTTAAATCCTGTGTTTAAGGAGATAAACAGATCAAAAAATAGAATAAAGGGAGTGGTAACCTCAGGGCAAGATCCCACCCAGCTATGTTTCCAACTTGTGAAAATGAATTAAAGAGGGCTGAAGAGTAGCTCAGAGGTTAAAAGCACTGGTTGCTCTTCCAGAGGTCCTGAGTTCAATTCCCAGCAACCACATGGTGGCTCACAACCATCTGTAATGAGATCTTGTGCCCTCTTCAGGCATGCAGGCATATATGTAGGCAGAACACGTTGTACATAATAAATAAATCTTTTTTAAAAAAAAAAAGAAAGAAAATGAATTAAAGAAAAGCTTAGAGCCAAGTGTGTTGGTGCACAACTTTAATCCAAGCACTGAAAAAGCAGAAGCTGGCAGATCGCTGAGTTTGAGGCCAGCCTGGTCTACAGAGCAAGTTCCAGGACAGCCAAGCTTAGGCAGTGAAGGTAACAATCAGAAACAGAAGCTGATGAGGATGTAATTGAACATGAGCGCCAAGCTCCAGCCCTAGCAAGCAGCAGAGCTTGGCAGCTTTGGCCATGTGGTTCTGGCTTTAGAGTTAAGGATAGAAGAAATGAGTTGTGTAATTTGCCTTCAAAGCTAAGGAAAATCGCTGAGGCAAAACAAGTGTCAGGGGTGTGCCTGAATAGAGGCATAGAGAGGACATTGTGTGAAGCTGTGGATTGCCTTGGAGATCCTCAGATAATAGAGATGCCAGAGTCATGGGATACCTTCCAAGAAAAACTGCTAACAGGAGATGGAACCAGCCCAAGAGAAAGATGTATGTTGCAGTCAACAAAGATGAAAGGAATTGGAGATCTGAAGAGCACTTTGGCATGAGACATGGAGGTGCAGAGTTTGAATTTTTCCCTGCTGGTTTTCAGTCTTGCTTTAGTCCAGTATTTCCTCACTAGGCTCCCTTCCCTAGGTTTAGGAATGGTAATGTATAACCTGTGCCATTATATGTTGGAAGTATGTGATCTGTTTTTTTATCCTGATTATATAGAGGATTTACAGTTAAAAGTTTGCATGAATCTCAGAGGAGACTTTGAACTTTGGACTTTTAAACGTTGTTGAGATTGTGATAGACTATGGGGGACTTTGGAAGTTGTACTAAATGCTTTTTGCATTTATTACAAGCTTATGGGGGCCAGGAAGTGGAATATGGCCGTGTGAATGTAATTGTTCCCCATAATCTCATAGGGACTGGCACTATTAGGAGGTGTGGCCTTGTTGGAGTAGGTGTGCCCTTGTTGGAGGAAGTGTGTCACTGTGGGGGTGGGCTTTGAGGTCTCCTATGCTTAAGCTGCTCCCAGTGTTATGGTTCACTTCCTGTTGCCTGTGGATCAAGTAGTAGAACTCTCAGATCCTTCTCCAGGAATATGTCTGCCTGCATGCCTCCTGCCATGATAATAATGAACTGAACCTCTGAACTGTAAGCTAGCCTCAACCAAATCTTTTCCTTTGTAAGAGTTGCTGTGGTCATGGTACCTCTTCACTTCAATAGAAGCACTAATTAAGACAGGAGGTAGGGCATTGCTGGAGGAAGTATGTCACTGGATGTGGGCTTTGAGGTTTCCTGCCAACTCCTGGTCTCTCTGTGGATCAGGATGCAGCTCTCAGCTATTGCTCCAGTGACATGAGTGTCACCATAGGGAGAATCTATCTCTCCCCACCCCGCAAAAAAAGTACATGAATTGTATTTTACCAAATTGGTAACATTTATAATACAAAGGACATCATCAAAGAAGCAAAAATGTCCTGAGCTGTGATGCTGTGAGCCTATCATCCCAGCACTGGGGATGGGGAGGCAGGAAGATCAAAAAGTCAAGGTTATCTTCAGGAATGTGGTAAATTCCAGGCTAGCCTAGGGAATGTGAGAGACTTCTTAAATGTGTGTGTGTGTGTGTGTGTGTGTGTGTGTGTGTGTGTGTGTGTGT